>APFE031205887.1:66048-142113 GCA_000404065.3 Pinus taeda
CAATGAGGCTCGAAGGCCTATTTATTATTGAGAAACAATGGAAACCCCTTCACATTCCAAAACCGACCCTTAGAAGATGAAACGCCAAATTGTGGGCCCCGTTTTGGGTAAATTGGTACATCAATTTCCCGGGGTCGTAACTTTGGCATACGATCTCGTTTGACGCGTATGATAGCTCGTTAGAAAGATCTATCCGAGAACTACCACTGTTGGAAAACGAGCAACATCGGTCCATTTTATGGACCACCCATGTTGCCCATGGATTCCCCAAAAAACGTCGTTTAGGGCCTCAAAACGGCTCCGGAAGTTCAGGACCCGAAAAACTACTAAAAATAGTAAGTTGTGCTACAATTAAGGAAACTGAAAATGCTGAGAGAAAAAATGATGGGGGTCCAGATGGACTTGGCAGGTGGCCACCAATATCCACCTGGATCATTGTTATAAATAGTCACCGACTAACCATTCTCCCTCCTTATCATTAGTGGCTTTGTAGCTTGATTTCCTTCAAAAGTATCACAAGCCTTCCTCCATTTAACCTAATTAATAGTGTAGGAGGAGAAGGCTCTCAGGTGAACATCTCTCACGAATGGAACCAAGTAGAAGGTCTCATCATCCTTCAAGAAATAACCATGCATGTAGAGTTCACACATCAAGTGTTGGCTCACGATATCATGGATTTTTATGATATGAAGGAATTGTATCAGATCCTCAATATCATGGTTGAGCTCTTTGTAAATTCTTTCCAGGTAGAAGAAAAATAATTGTCCATGAAGAAACAAAGCATAACTATGGGTAGGAGGTTGACAGGCCATTACCTGTTGTTCCAGGGCAAACATCTGTTCCTTATCTACCTTTAACACCTGCACCTGCCCTTCTAAGTCCTTTATCTTTTTCTATTGTTTCTCTTGCCTCTGCCTTGCTCTATCTAGCTGGTCTACATACCCAGTAATAATATCAATGACCTGTTCTTGAACCCTCTTTGTCTCCTTCTTTATTCATTCATGACAAATTTCATTTATGAGTTTTAGTAGTTAGGAAGAATTCTCGAGCCTCGAACAACTGTTACACAAGACTAGTCTGTGTAGTAGCAGAAGTTGTGGGAACATCTTTTTTCTGGACAACTACTAAGGAGACCTCAACCTTGGGCTTTACAGCCTCCCATTTATACTTCCTTGTCTTCTTCTTTAGCCGAGATACTTGCTTTCTCAGCTTCTGAACCTCCATCTTTAGCCGGATAGTTTCTCCGAACTGAAGTTGATACCTTTCTTTGATAGGTGATCTTCTCTTCTCACGTTGTTCTATCCACTCTTGTTTAATAACAAATTCATTTCCCAGCCCTGCTGCTGGTTCAAAAAGTGGTGGATTTCCATTAAAGACATCAACTAGCTCCTTTACTAGGTCTTCCTTACTTGGTTTTCTATCCTTGGGAGCACTCTCTTCCTCAACTCTTCTCAATTTAGGACAATTTGTTGCCTGGACAATGCCTTTGTCGGCTGCCCTCTGCTCCAATCCTACAAAAAATTCTTTTTCAGCCTGACCTTCAGGAAGCCCTTACTAGGAATCTGCAAGTGATAAGCCAACAATGGTTGTGCCCTCCTTCAAGCTAACGAACTTCAATATGGGAGGAACAACAATTTCTTCTATTAAACAATGGGGGGAACATATCCTTCTCACTCCTCTTGGCATTGTGGCTTGAAAAGTAGAGTGGGGGATGTTCTCCACCTAGTCTATACCAGTCTCGTCTGCTACCTCTATTTATTTTTCCCTATTGCCTTCATTCTCAAATGGGTCGAGCCTTCTTCATGCGTTGCCTCTTGTCTTGCGGTCGACATTGGTTCTTGTGGGGCAGCGTCAACCTTAGGATTTGTCTCTTCCCCATTTTCTTACCCTGAATGAGTTGGTGGTGGTTCTTGTGTGACAAACCTACTCATTTCAACATCCACATCTGTTTGGGCAAGTGACGCTGGTTTTTGTGTAACAACATCACTCACCAGCTCCCTGATCAAAATTTCTTGTCCTTGTGGTTCGTTAATGAAATTTTATTCCAGTAGAACAGTATCAACTCCATCCATTATCTTCATTTATTCATCGATAGGTTCCATAGGCGAGACTAGTCCTTGTGTGACAACCTCATCTGTATTGCCAATCATTTCCTCCACTTCCATTTCTTCATTAATAGGCTCCACAAGTGGGGTTGGTTCTTGTGTGGTAGCCTCGATTGTGTTTCCAATTTTTTCCTCCACTTCCATTTTTGCATTAATAGGTTCCACAGGTGGGGCTGGTTCTTGTTTGACAACCTCTACTGTATCACCAACCGTTTCCTCCACTTCCACTTCCATTTCTTCTGGCTCCTCTTCTTCTTTCTCCATTTCCTGGAGCTCTTCTTCTTCTCCCATTGTACCAACAGGAGATGTTGGTTCTTCCTCCAATTATTCTGGTTCTTCTTCTTCTCCTACTATACTAGCAGGAGATGTTGGTTCTTCTTCTTCCAATTCCTCAAGCTCTTCTTCTCTATCAGTTATAACAATTGCTACTTCCTCTTTCGTCATCTCAAGGAATTGTGCCCAAGGAACTTGTAATTGGGTCAATGCATGCATGATCAACAATCGAACCAATCCATGATTTGTGAGGACTGCCAACACTTGGTGTGAGCGCTGAGCAGATTGTGCCATAAGTTGAAAACTTTTCTTCAAGAAGACAGGAATGTTCAACGAATGAACTTGTGCTTGCGGGAACCGAAGATGGGATAGAATTTTGAAATGATATTTGAACAAGGTGCTAAACTACCCTTCATGACAAAGCTCACTACCTCATTCCATGGATATGGCAAGGACTTATGGTCATAACCCCTTCCCTTTAGGACAACACTTTCTCTAGCCTACAAAAATAATTTTGGAAACTCTCGCAGTGGAGCCTTCATGAGAACCACTTTTGTCCCTACTCTGTTAACCCACTGAATTTTGCAATGGCCTCTTTTATGATGGGAATTTTTAATCCTCTAACTCGCGAGAAATTCTCATCTAAATTCATCACGAATTCAATTTTGATCCTCTCATCGAACCCCTACAATCTGTTGAAATAAATGTCCCATCCTGCTTCTATGAAGACCTTCCATACATCAACATTGCTACAGACCAGGGTTGTATCCTTGGGGTCATGATGCATAGCCAGTCTGCCCATCTTGTAGAGACTATAATAGCAGTTTAGATGCAGCAGACCATTGGGAGGAGTGACAAAAACCAACTTCTTTGCAGTAACAACATGGTAAAAAAAATGAATGAGATGGAATGACGGTAAAACGATAGGTGATTTATTGGGAAATGAAGAAACTCATGGTGAATTATGGTTAGTATGATGAATGGTGTGGTAATTATTCTGCATTAAATTAGAAGGGACTAATTGGTATGCATTTCAAATCCCAATACATGTCAGTGATTATGCGAAATAATGATGAAGATCGTGGCGCGTACCATCGGAATGAGGTTTAATGATGGTGATGGATTAATCATTAATGCAGTTTAATTACATCATTGTTTAATTATGACGGCACCCCCCCCAACTTATAAATATCCATCCATGACATGTCAATGTCTTGTCCATGAAATATTTAGTTAAATCCATAAAAGTCAACAGAGACGTATTGGCAACCTACCCGAGGGAAGTGACAGTTGGTAGAGTAACGGCGGAGTAACAACATCCAAACAGTAGCAGCATCCATCACTTAGAAAATTTTCAAGAGTAACAGCATCGGCTGAGTAACAACATCCGAGGAGTAACATCATTGATGGGGTAACAACATCCGAGGAGAAACAACACCCAAGGAGTAACAACATCTAAGGAGTAACAACACCCAAGGAGTAACGTCATTCGAGGAGTAACAACATCCGAGGAGTAACAACATCAGATACTTAGAAAGTTTTTCGAGAGTAACAAGAGCAACAGAGTAACATCACCCTAGGAGTAACAACATACGATACTTAGAAAATTTTCAGGAGTAACAACAAACATTACTTAGAAATTTTTTCAAGAGGATCAATATTAGTGGAGTGACTATCCCAATTACTCAAGAAATTTTTCATCTCCTCAATTATTGCGCGTGAATAGTAGCTCCCGCAAAAAGACAAACAAGAGAGTAGTAACAACATTTTATTTATATATGTGTGTGTGTGTGTGCGTGTGTGTGTTGTTGTTATTATTATTATTATTATTATTATTATTCAATTCAAGGTTGCATATGAGGTATCTTCTACACCAACAACCTTCAATCCATATTTTTCAAAGAGATCTTTGATGAAGGCTTCTCTGGAGGCTGGGTTGTGTTAGAGTCTAAGTTGATGTCCATTTACAATGAAAGAAACATGGGAATCATCGATTGTGACCAATCTGACAGTCCCATTGTCAAATACCGCATCAACCTCATATGGTCCCAACCATAATGGGAGAAGTTTTCCTTTAAAATCTTTAAAATGGGAATCATACAGTAATGCCCAATCACCTCTATGAAACACCTTATTTTTAATAAATTTATAGTGCCATTTTTCTCTCTGCTGTTGTATGGTAGCAATTCTCTGGACAACCATTAAACGAATTTCATCAAGTTCATTTAGCTATTCCAGCTGGTGTTTCTGGGCTTCTTAGAGGTCCAATCCTACTTCCAGAGCCGTTCTAAGCATACTGATTTCAAATTCCACCAGGAATAATGTGGATTTTCCATAGACAAGTTCAAATGGCAAGAATCCTGTTGTGTTTATGCCATGTTGTTATATACACCTAAAGAGCTTCAGGAAGTTTTTTAACCCAATCCCGATGATGATTTGCCATGGTCTTGGTGAGGATGTTTTCCAATACTTTGTTTGTACTCTCCACTTGATCATTTTCTTGAGGATGATATGGGGTCATTATGCTATGCTTAATCCCATATTTTTACATAAGCTTTGCTATCATGTGTGACATGAACTATGCTCCTCCATCTGAAACTATCTCTATAGGAATACCATATCTAGCAAAAATTTCTTCAAATAAAAAGTCTGAGACAACTTTCTTTGTTGCTCTCACTACAGCCTTTGCTTCTACCCACTTCATTACATAACCTGTGCAGACTAAAATGTGGACTTTATGATGTGAAGGTGGGTTAAATGGTCCTACAAAATCAATAGCCCATCTCTCAAAAGGCTCAATAACTACTGGTGGCTGTAATGGAATTTCATCTGAGCGACCAGGCTGGTCCATTCGTTGACAACTATCACATCTTCGAACATAGTTCCATGCATCACTGAAGATGGAGAGCCAATAATACCCCATCTATAACACCTTGTGGCCAATCCATTTATCTGAGAAATGCCCTCCACAAGGGCCATGATGAGAAGCTTTCAAAATCTCATAGATATCACTTTCTACTATACAAAAATTGATCTGCTGATCACCCCATGTATAAAAGAGATATCATGCTATCCATGAGTAACGAGAACTATGATGAATGATCCTCTGTTGTTCCCTGTATGAAAAATGTTGCGGTAATTTTCCTGTAGCCAAATAGTTAGAAATGTCTAAGTACCAAGGGGTATTAGTAGAAATTACAAACAAATGTTCATTCGGAAAGCTATCTTCTACAGGTTCCCTTAATTATCAACATTTTAATCTAGACAGAAAATTAGCAACTACATTATCCTTGCCTGGTTTATCTATAATGGTGATATCAAATTCTTGAAGTAATAACAACCACCTTGTTATACACCCAGGAGTTACATGTTTATTCATCAAATACCTAATTGTTGCATGGTCAGTGTGTAAAAAAGTAGGATAACTAGTAATATAATGCCGAAATTTATTAACAACATAGATAACAACCAAGAACTCCTTCTCCATTACCATATAGTTTAGCTTAGCAGATGTTAAATTCTTGTGGACATAATAGACCACATACAACTTCTTATCTTCTTGTTGTACCGACACCACCCCTACAACCATTTGAGAGGCATTTGTGTGGATATGAAACATAAGTTCCCAGTTGGGACCATGTAAGATTGGAGCTTGGAAGATCAGTTCCTCGATTTTCCAAAAAGATACTTCACAATCATCTTTCCATAAAAATTCTGCATCTTTAGTTAACAGATGAAAAAGTGGGAATGCTATCGTGGATTTTTTTTTGTATAAAACGCCTATAGTAACCAGTGCAACCAATGAAACTACATACATGATTCGGTGCCTTGGCTACAGGAAAATTCATAATTACCTTTACCTTGGCAGGATCAACTTGTATTCCAGCAGCCGAAAGAAAATGTCCCAGCACTACTCCCTCTTCTCTCATCATATGACATTTTGTTGTACTTAGAGAAACATACATCTGTTTACACCTTTTAAGGACTTTCTCCAAGTTTTCAAACCCTGCTTCAAAGGAACCTCCATATGGCGTGAAATCATCCATATAGATTTCAATACTGTCATCGAGTAAATCAGAAAAAATCCCCAATATTTCCGTCTGAAAGGTATCAAGTGCATTACAAAGACCAAACGAAAGGACCCGGTAAGCGAATGTTCCCCAAGGGCATGTAAAGGTATTTTTGTCCTGATCCTCAGGAGCTATTTGGATTTGGCTATACTCGCTAAACTCATCCAAGAAAGAGAAAAAGTTTTTCTCGACTGGGCTATCAAGGACTTGGCCAATAAATGGCAGAGGAAAATGATCTTTCAAGGTTTCTTTATTTAGCTCCATATAGTCTACACAAATCCACCATTTACCATTCTTTTTAGGAACGATAACCAGTTGGGATACCCACTGGTTGTCTGAGATTAGGTAAATAAATCTTGCATCCAATAACTTCTAGAGCTCCTCTTTGATAATGTTTTTCAAGGTAGGGTTCATCCTTGTTTGAGGCTATCTCACAGGTTGACAATCTTCTTTGATGTAAATATGATGAGTACACAAATTGACAGAGATACCTTTGATGTCAGTATAATCCCAGGTGAAAGCTTCTTTTTATTCTCGAAGGATCTTCAGAAGTTGTTCAGTCTGGGCTAGTGAAAGATTCAGGTTGATATTTAGTGTATTCCCTGGCTCAATCTCCACCAGTATGCTGTCAAAAAATGATGTTACAGGAATGTCTTCATTTCTAGTTTCTGATCCGATAGTTTCATATGTTTCACAAATCATAATAGATTCCAAAAACTGTTGAGCTGGATTTGGAACAACATGAGGGCTGCTAGTAAAAGTGTTGATAGTATCATCTTCTGTCTCATTATTAAAGCAGAGGGCTTGCCCCATGGTAAGCACTGGTTGGAGTTCATGCTATTCAGTTTTGATCCCATCTAAAGACAAAGAGTTATTTTTTGACTTTTTCTGCGAGCTTGGTTCTACAAGGGGATACAAAATAATTTTTTTTTGTATTTTCCCCATTATAAATTATCATGTTTCCTAACCGACATCCAATATAGGCATCAAAGGTTGTAAACCAAGGCCGTCCTAAAATAAGGGGATGACCACCAGCTGGGGACTGAGTATGCAAGACTAGGAGATCAACGAGATAGCACCAAGAATCCACCAAAATCATTATGTCTTCTAGTTTCCCTATTGGTCTGATTGTAGATCTGTCGGCTAGTTCTAAGACTCTAGGGGTCGGCTTAAGATCACACAAGCCTAGTGTAAGAATGGTTTCATAAGTAATTACATTAATTGTAGCACCCAAGTCTACCAGTACATTTGGAATATCTACTCCATTAATCTAAACTATTAGAAATGGGTTCCTAGCGTCCCCATATTTTACAAGCATATCCTTTCCCAGCATAATGTCAAATAATCTCTTCATAACATGAATCGTGAGTGGATATTTTTTTCTTCCCAGGTATCTTAAAATAATATTCTTTGATAGTTTTAGTGTAAATAGGCACATCTTTCATGGCCTGAAGCAAGGGGATTTTTACAAACAAATTATGAAATTCTCCTAAAAGATCAAATTCTGGTTGAGGAACCCGTTTACTCAAGGCTAATCGTTTTGGATAAGGAGGATTGGTTTGAAAGGCCTGAGTAATAGTCAAATGTGAAGGAGAATGTTCCACAGATGGTTGGGTTGTCTCATCCTCGATTGCTTGAGATTCTGGATTCTCATCGTCAAGATGTTTAACAATAACGAGCAATGTTGGAGCATTTACTATCTGGCCAGATTACAGATTTATCTCATTAAACCTTGTGGTAGAAATGCTATACAAAGGAAGGTTGAGGGTGTCTACTTGTTGAGTACCCTTCTTGTTTGGATTTGGATTTGGCTGGATGGGAAGTTGAGGTCATAGAGGAGGATATTTGGAGGAAACATTAGATGGCATATGTAATTGTTGTTGCTGTGTAACCTGAGGGGATTGAGTAGCATGGGGAATAGGGCTATGCCATCTTTGAGACCATGAAGAACTTGAGTTAGGTTGAGGACACCATGGTTGCCAAGGTGGGTACTGATAATATTGAGGCCAAAAAGTAACTAACTGAGGATTCATATTATAATATTGAAAATGATCCTAAGATGTACCTGGATTTAAGATCATGGCTGCCATGGTTTGATAGACCCCATAAAGCATAGCTGATATGGTTCTTCATTCGTCCCTAGAAATACTGCCTTTAGTGCTGGAAGAGATGGACATGCACTAGTGGAGTGACTCTATTCACAAATATCACATGTACCTGTAGTGTCTAGTGGACACTCCTTTAGTGGATGTTTCTTCCTACACCAGGGGAAAAAAATAGCCATATTTATTTCCAACTCCATTTGCTTTTGTTTGCCTGTAATGTGTCCATTTAGGAGGATAATGTACTTAGGATATCAGTTTTCAAATTATCCAGCAGGTTCCCAATTTCTACTTTTGTGATTCCCCCGCTTGATGCTTTGAAAGTTCAGATTCCTTGTTTATTCCTTGCAACTCCCCTTGAGCGTTGAATATAGAGTTCACAGATGGTGTCAAAATCTTATTTAGATATATCCCCTTTACCTACTATGTTTAACAACTCCAAAGATTCTTCCCTCAGGGCCCAGAGAAAAATAATTTTTAGGATATCCTTATCCAGGTCACTGTGGCCAGACCTCTGGAGAGTGTACTTAAAATGCTCTACACAATCCTCCATATTTTCATCCTCCTTCTGCACAAATTAAAAAATATGTTCCTTAATGTCCCGAGATTTACAGTAATCATGATATTTTTCCAAGAAATCCTTCTTCATGTCATCCGAGGTAGAGATGGATTTTCCTCCTAGACCCATAAACCATCACAACACTGTCCCTTTTAATGTAGCAGGAAAAAAATTTCAGCTTTTAAGCATCATTGACATAGTCATACCCTCTTCAAACAATATCAAACTCGAATAGGAAAGTGTCTAGATCTTCCGTGGAAAGCCGATGAAAATTTGGTAGTGCGGTTAGTGGAATAGGATTCATTGGTTCATCACCCATGATTTCCCCAATCGTAAAGTCAATTGAAGATGTTGCAGGTGCCATAAATATCTTCCAATACTCACTTAGAACTTCAACAGGTTCCTTTTGTGTAACAATGGATGGTTGTGGTAGTTTAACAACACTCCCCTGATCGCGAGGTGAAGAAAATCCTCTAAGGTTTCCTTCTTTAATCCTTGAGTGGATTCCTTCTTTCGACCCTTTGTTGGCCTCTGACTCCCTGCTTCCTACTTCTCCTGTAGCTGTTGAAAGGGATACTTCCACTCCCTAGAGGTTGTATATGTTGTTCCATAGAATGCCCTTCGGATTTTGCGTGAACTTTCACCCTAGAAAAAACTCGTGAAGAGGCTTCTGATACAACTTTTGTGATAATATCCTGGATATAGGTATTCCTCCCCAAATTCTTCCTTCCTTTCCTTTGGGGTCCTCCTCTGACCCTTTTATTCGAACCCTTGTTCATACATTTATTGGAAAGAAAACATTAAAAATTTTATATCTGAAGACCTGGACCAGGGCGAAAAACTCTTTTCCTCCTTAGGATGAGAGAGTGGCCCCTATATAAAAATTGAAAAGAAAACAAAAAAGAAAAACCAAATAAAAACAACCAGGGCTCAAGATCTGGAGTAGGGTAACAATTCCCTCCCCAGAACAAGAGCTTGGTTTCTAGGAAATCAACAAAACAAGAAGCAATCGAAAAGAAAAGAAAAGAAAACACTACACTCAGGACTTAGAGTAGGGTAACAAATTCCCTCCCTAAGATGAGAGATTGATCTGTAGATCAATGTGGATCGTGTTCTTGCACCTCGTTAACCTCCCTGGCAACAACATCAAAATGTTGGTGTCCGAGTGTGAATAATTATTAAACCCTTTTCCACATTTAATTTATCAATCTAGGTGTTTATATTATTTCAAGGTAACATGCAAACTATATGCAGGTAGTAATGACACAATCCAATCACCAATCCCATATTCAGTAATTGAATTAATTAAAGAAATATTGTGACAATAAATAAGAATCAATTATAGAATTATAAAAGCATTCACAACAATTCAGGTACTATAACAACAATCGAAATAAACCAACATAAATAAATAACAACACACAAAAATAACACAACACCTAATCAGAACAGTGGGCCCAACTCTCTGATCAAGGCTACGATGGATTCAAAACTTATAAAGAGAAAAAAAAATGACTTGCATTCAATTAATTAAACAATCTTCTATTACAATCTCAGTCCCTTGTATGGCTAAAACGATTCAAAACATTGAAACCCTTCTTATACAAATATTAAGAGAAAATCATTCTCCGAATCTAGCAGCTAATGTCTACAAATATACATTTGTTGAAACAACCAACTAGTTGCGGAGAGAGAGAGAGTAGGAAAGGTCTGGAATGGCTTGAAATATTTTATGCTATTATAATGTTGCTGAAATGGTGTTGTAAGCTTGGAGTTACTTCTATGATTTTCATATGTGACCTTTGACCAATGAATCTGCGAAAATGACAGAATTATTAACTCGCATAGGTAAAATATCTCTAACTATTACTTCATTAATTAAACATTCCAGGAAGATAATCGAAGAGGGTTTACTTTGTGCATTTAGAGTGATTAGTGAATAAAAAGGATATAAAGGAGTGAGAAAGAGTAAAAATGGAGGGAAAAAGCATGCAGATTTGGTACCCAATAGTAGCTAAATAAAAAAAGTAGTCTCGATGATAATCGGGAGGATGCAACAACAATGTATGAGTCAACGTGTGTTTGAGTGCATCAAAATATTTTTGAGAAAATTCATCCCATGTAAATGAGATGCCATTTTTCAATAGTCAAGTAAAACCTTTAGTTAGCTCAGCGTTGTTCAGGATGAATTGACATAGAAAATTTACTTTCCCTTGCAAACTTTCGAGTTGGCACAAGTTGGAAGAAGGAGGAAAATTAAAAATAACCTCTACCTTAAGCAGATTGACACGAATGCCTTCTTTTGATATGAAAAATCCTAGTAATCAATAGGATTTCACACAAAAAACACATTTGTGAGGGTTCAAGTGTATTTTGTAGTGTCATCACCATATAAATATAGCTCTCAAATGTGTTGTATGATCTTCCTGTTTCAACAAATGAGATGGTTAATAATCCAATATGCTTGATATCGTGAAATGCGTAAGACATGGGCTGTTGAAAGGTTGCGTCGACATTATTTAATCCAACTGGGAGTTTTTTATAATAAAAAGTCCCCCATGGATAGATGAATGCGATTTTATGTTGATCAACAAGGAGTATGTTGATTTGGTTGTATCTAGAAAATCCGTCCATGAAAGAAAAGATTCATCACCGACACAATCGTCAATATTAGCACACCAAAAAATTTGTTTCCATGTTTCCCTAGGGGGTAAGATAGTTGTATTTGGGACAAGACTTATTAATATCCCTATAAACTACACATACTTTGATGGCCCCTTGTTTTTTGGTAACAGGAACAATATTGGAAACCCAGTCAGTTAAGGGAAAAAGAAATATAAAACTTTCTTTAATAAGCTTTTCAAACTCAGCTTTGATAGCAGTAACCTTTCATGGATTCATTGGACGTAATCTTTGTCTAATAAGTTTTTCATCCTAGTAAGTCTTAATTTCGTGAACAACAATAATCAGGTCAATTCATGGAATTTCCTCATAGGACTAGGCAAAAATGTCACAAAATTCTTGAAATAGGGCTTTATATGTTTTAATTTCTTCAAGTGAGCACGAAGCACTTGTGTGAATGTTCTCGATAATTATTGTTTTGATTGAGATCAATTATAAACGTTATGGATATCTTTCCCAAATTCTTTTCATATTTAGCTTGAAGAACTAACATGGACCATTCAGGATTATCTATGATCTCAGGTGAAAATATAGCGGAAAAATCATTCTTGATTTTATCAAGTTGAGGAAGAAAATATGAACAATGATGATAATTGTCCCATGAAATTTCATCCAAAGTCATAATCTCCATAAAACTTTCATTAGTTGGAAACATATTGTCGAAAGGATCAGGAAATGAAATTAGTTCTAACTAAGGTAATTGAAAATAATCATCAGTGATCACATTCACTTGATCAATTTCAGAAGCTGATGGATTAGAAAACATTTGAAATTCCTGATAAGCCAATACAAGTGGTCTCAAAGGAATTTCGTTCCCATACAAGGTCAATTCAGATTCTAAAGGCACTATCCAAGGATCAGAAGATTCCATATTACTTAATTAGATCATGTTAAGCTGGCAAACATTTGAAGGACAATTTGGTGGAGGGAGTGCAAAAGTTCCAATCAGTGATGAATCCCTAAGAAAACCAACACCAATATCCTGATAAGGAGTAATTGTTTTTCTAACGAAAGGTACACTACTAGTAGAGTTAGGGTCAGAAGTGTAGTAAGACAACTAGTTTGATTCTACTATTCTCCCTTGATGGGGAAATAGTATCATGTGGCAAAGTGATGAGACCACTGCAGACATAGCATAAGTCCAACTTCGGCCAAGTAAAAGGCTATCATTGAGCTCAGCATCAACAACTTCAACTTTGATTGCGACCGTCTTACCTTCTAACTCTATGGGTAGATCATTTAAGATCTTGTAAGGACTAAAACCTCTTCCATCAAAGGATTTTTAAGTGGTAGGAGATTGATTAATAATTGGAAGACCTAAATATTTCCAACAAGCAATAGACATGATACACATAGAGGCTCCTTCATCAATAACTATATGAAGCACTCGTTTGGTTTTGACAAAAACTGGTATGTAGAATGTTATTTGATGTGGGAGTATAGGTATATGACCTTCAAGATCAAAGATGATAAGATTAGAATCTTGAGGATTAATTGCTCCAATAGCTAACAAGAGTAAATTTCTTTGTGTTGGACATGTTTGCAACACTTCAAGAGCTGATATTGTTGAAAGAGACATCATGAGGTCTTCAACAATGTTATATCTTTGAACAACTCTAGCATGTGGGTTGAAAGATGATTTTCAAACTACACCTTTGGGAGGCAGTTGAATCATCATGCAAAGGTTTGGTCTCTTAATCTGCAATGGTTTAGAAGGAGGAGAATGAATTGAAGTGGAATATTGACAATATGGACTAGCATCACTTCCATTTACTGTAGGACCCTTAGATCCATAGCCTTTTGATCTTGTTGCTACCATAAATTTTTGTGAAGACATCATCATGATATCTACCGATAAGGAAGAAGAAGATGGGTTATGTGAAACCAATTTTTTGTCTTGAGAAGGAAAGGGATCCTTCAAAACAATAGGAGTTAGAGAACCTTTTACGAATTTGGTAACCTCTACTTGATGTGAGCATTCCTTCGTATAATTGTCTTCATTATCGATTAGGAAAGGATAACGATGTTTCTTTTTATCGTCAGTAGGTTCATTTTTAGTCAACTCTCTTTCTGAGAAATATTTTTTTGTTTGTTTTACCTTTCCCTTTATTTTTGTCTCCGAAGGGTTGATTCTTGCCAGTAAATGATTCTACGACATTAATTTTAGAAGTAATTTTTGAAGAAAGGTTCTCACTGGGTGAATCCTGTATAGCCATAATCTGAGTGCTTTTAGGAATCTTCTATTTACCCTTAGACTAATGGCTAACATAACCAATTATACCATCAGTGGTGTTAGATCCTGTAGGAGTTGAATTTGGATTATCTAAAATTGTTGGGCGAGGTAAATTTGAGATTTTCTTGTACAAGGTGCCAAATTGGGTATAAACTATGTTATGAATATAATTCATATAAAAATAAATAATAAATAAATAAATAAATATAATAATAAATAATAAGTAATTAGCTAAATTTTTATTTAACTAGTAAGGAAGAGGCATGTCTTAGAGACATGACTGTTCATGGAAGGGCACCTTCCTAGGGTATATAAGTAGGCCCTCATTCTCATTTGTAATCATACTACATCAATTATGTTATACAATAAAAATTTACAATTACTGTCCTACAATGGATTTCTTTGTCTTCGAAGTATTTTAAATATTTCCACTATGTATACGACTTTTGGTTGCTACATTGGTATTAAAGCCAAGTTCTCTGATCCTAGCCTTTGGCTATTAAAGTCCCTGTCAACTTTGTTGTCGTGCAATTGAAGTGTTTCACTATAGAGTTGGAGGTTCTCCATTCTATTGGATTCATTGCTAGGCCTTTGGCCATTATCTCTCTCTCTCTCTCTCTCTCTCTCTCTCTCTCTCCCTTCTCAATATATATAATATATAATATAATATATATATATATATATATATATAAATATATATATAATATAATTAGAAAAAAAGGAAAAAAATATATATTATAACAAAGAAAAAAATAAAAATGAAACAAAAGTTGATATTAAAATAAATAAAATAAAAACAAAAATAAAACAGAATATATATTACCCAACCAGCCTGCACAAAGAAAAATCATTGACAGTAGGCAGACTCCGCGATAAATTGGTTGACACCAATGCAGCCGCCAACTTGCTCCAAACTGCCACACTCTCTTTCCTTAGTCACGACTGAGCTGGATCACCACATCCATTGCAATCGTCCCTACCATACCATCCCATGTTGTCCCGAATCATTGCCGACACATCCACCCTTCCATCGAGCCTTGTCACTGTATGTCGCATGTTCCACCAAACAGCCGCCAAACCCTCCAAAATTTGTCCAACATGCACATCACCCCTACTCCATTGTTGTACCACCTACTACTCTACCTCATCCATGCTACCAATTTCTTCCAGCTACCGCGTGCCCATTAATAGACACATCCCAAATTCCACCTCCTCCCTGTACCACCATTCTGTTGCTCCCTCCTGCACCGCCCTGCTAATCTCTATTTCATCTCCCGTCCTCCTTGCTCTACTACCATCACCGTCCAATTGCAAACATGGTCCAATACAACCATGACCACTGCTTCATGCAGCCCAAGCTCATCCTCCCTTCATCTTCCCTCTCACCAATCAATGCAAATTTTTTGATTCAGTCATTCGATGCCTTAGTTGGTCACGACCCTTATTCAGTTTGTCCCTGTTGTTCCATGTTCCACATTGCAACCTAGTCAAGTATTATTTGATGAAAAATTATCGACAAACAACATGGGGTCCAAGTCAGAACTGAAGGAAGGATGATTTTCCTACAAGGGTGTTTTAATCACGCATCATAAGTTAATTACATTAAGAGGGACTATCCAAGGGAAAAAAGTTAAAATTGCTATTAGTATAAGCAACAACGAAAATTACGTAAATATTAATCTGGTGAATCAACTGCTAACTTCAGATAGCAATCTAGGTGAAACAACATATCTTTTTGGAAAGAAATATGAAATTAATTATCTACAAATAATAATAGATCATTATGAGTACATAGCCCAATTTTGTGTTGTAAAAATGTATGATATGGAGGTTGACATAATTCTTGGTCAATCTTGGTTTAGATAATTGGGTGAATTCATGTTAAACATAGAGAACAAAATTGATGTTTTCTTATAAGGGAAAGATGATCACATTCGAGACATGACAATGAAGTCAAAATTGATAATGTCCTCATCAGAAGACTTTAAAGATGTCACAAAACTAATATCTCAAAGGAATCAAAACTCATTTTCGAAGAAGCAAAATAGCTTGAGTAGGCTATATGTAATAAGAATGAAGATAATTATTGTTTAAAAGATCATATCCAAAAACTTCTTGCACAAGGAAAAAAGTGTAAAGCTAAGAAGCACAAGTTAGAACAAGAAAAAAAAGGTTTGACAAGAAATTCAACAAAAGTCTATCAAAGGAAGAAGAGGAAAATGTATGTTTAAAATACCTTAACAAAAAATTATTAGAACAAATCAAGTGTTTGAAAAAAGAAAAAATTGAATACCAAAATAAGCTGACTTAGAAAATGAGGAATGCTTATGTTTAAAAAATCATAACCAAAATCTACTCAAACAAATTAAAAAACTTAAGGATGATAAGAAACCATTGACGAATAGGTTTGAATAAATTGTCACAAGGGAATCATCAAAATCACTACATGTAGTAGTCCAAGTTGGCAAAGAAGAAACAAACACTGATTCCATTAATATCATAGTTCAGGGAGATCCAAATCCTATTGAAGTGAAGATGCATGTAGAAGTTGTAGTTCAAACGATGGACATTCAAAATGATGATTTAGTCACCAAATCAACAACAACAACAATGCCTAAAGGAAATCAAGAAACAACCACTAACATGATAAGGGAAAGTCCAACCAAAATAAATATGTATCGACATCTAAATCACGATCAGACTTTCCAATCAATATACGTACCAGTGTCACTCAAAAAATAAATGTCAAGCTTATGTTCCCGGGAATACTAAAGTTTGCAGAATCCAGTGCCATGATAACTATTCATCACAAAATTTGATTCCACAGAATATCAATCTAGTATGGTCCAATTTGTTCTCAATATGACAATTTTGTCTATCTCTTTGAGTACCATATCATCTTGTATCAATGAAGATGAAAGTTCAGAGACAAGAATATGTTCTCAGTAAGCTTTGAGGACAAAGCTTCTTGAAGAGAGAGGCAATGTTATGAATATAATTCATATAAAAATAAATGATAAATTAAAATATAAATATAATAATAAATAATAAGTAATTAACTAATGGTTAGTTAGTTAGTAATGAAGAGGCACATCTTAGAGACATAAGAGTTCATGGAAGAGCACTTGCCTATGGTATATAGGCATGCATGTTGGCTTGAGGGGGCCTGACCCAGGTTCAACGTTAATTAGCCAAACAAATCTCGACACTACTAGCCCTTTCAGCATTAGCCCACAGAGCGCAGACCGAAGTCTCACCCGAAGCAATATGGGGGGATGTTGGAACCAATTTTCCGCACCCTGAGATGGTTGTGATGTCGTTTGATTTCTTCTATCCCTGCCTTTGCACAGGTGATCTTGCTCTAGGGATTGTAAGACAAACCCTATATCCCAGCCTTCAATACCTTCGCAAAAGTATATGATCGACCTTCGCACAACCCTAACCTGTGGCTCAGGTACTTTTGCTCTGCTATGGCAGCATGCCATGCAGATTCCTCAATTATCTTAAGTGATTTTCTTATCTTGTCAAATAGTTAAAGTTATCACCGCTTAAGTAGATATTCGTGATTGCATTCAATTATTCAATGTAATTGCATTCATTCGCACATCATATAAGCATAATAAAGGAAATTCATACATAATATATCAAAACCCATCAATAAAAAAAAAGACATAGAAATTGCATAATAACTCCTTTTACTAATATCTCCAAGTGTTACAAACTCTATCCACCTTGTGCACACAACTGCACGGGTCCGCACACTTAGCTACAAGCTTCTACCCTAGGCCTCTGTGCACTTAGTTGCAAAGCCTCTACCTATGCTACAACCCAAGACTTATACTTCTTGCTCCAATGCTATGACTCTCTCACATGTTGTGTCATTCTCTCTTTTTTCTAACTACTTAGAGATTAGCTCTTTTTATACAATCCCATGGTTCGCGGACCATGGGTAGAGATCTTACAGCCGAATTTACTTTACAAAAGTAAGGGTGGACTACCCTTTATGACACATAACACCTTAATGCTCCGTGAACACAAAACACAGAGTCTTTGCAATAATATTACAAAAATTGACTTAAACATGGGCTTTTAGCCCCAAAACTTCCCTTGGGGGATCCCGCTCCCAACAGGCCCCCCAACACAAACATCATGACTCACCCTCAAGTCACTCGGTAGGCACAAATATCTTTGCACGAAGCCTATCCAACTTGACCCTGATGACTGCAAATTCGACTATGCATTGTGTTATTTCCTGCTTCGCATCTTCAACTGTTTTCTCAGTTACAGCCCCTGCGCTGTTAGCCTGAAGTTGTTGTTGCATCGCGTGTAGAGTCGCAAGATTGCCTTCAATGTTTCCTGTGACTGCATAAGCCTCCTCCAGCCAGGGCTTGAGTCACGCCTTCGACACTGCTTCCTTGTGCAGTGCTGCATCCACATGTTCCTTCAACTACTTAGCTTCTTGCAGTTTGGCTAACCTTTGTGTCAGCGTGACTGTTCGCACTGTGCCCTTAACTTCATCATAGTGTTGTTGGAGTTCGCGTGTTTCCGTTTCTAGCCTCTAGATGTTTGGGTCCTCTTGCAAACTGGTTAGGACCTCAAATGATTGTTTGAACTGTTAGTTTCAGTCTTTGCAACCTTCCTCCAGTGATCAAATATGCTCTTACAAAGTGGTCTCAGAGTGTCAAAGCCAAATTTTGTCATTTCAGTGAGTTTTCAAGTAAAATTTGGTTGCTAGGTATTAGGTCTAGGGTTTATTTTCACTCCTTTCAATTGTCCAAAGTTTAGTCCATGTCACCATTCAGCTGAGTGTACCATCATTCAAAGGGTTGTCATCATCATTTTGGGTTCCAATGGGTCATTTTACACCTCGTTCGTGCTTTAGTTGTACTTGGGTAAGGCTCATTTCCCTCTCCTAGGGTTTTGAAGGTAATTTCTCTTGGATGGTCAAAGTTCAACAAGGCTTGCATCCTATTGCTCATACATCTTCCCATATCCTTAATGTACCTTATTAAACACTTCCCATCATTGATATCCCTCAAATTCCTCATTTTCCCACAAACCCTAGTTTCTTGCTACAATTTGACAATTTTCTAGGCTTGGCCTGTGTTTAGCCCTTTTGGACCCCTTCCCCTCACTAAATCTTTGAAATTCCACTTTTTCTTATTTCCTAATATCCCTCCCTACTTCCAAAAATTTCCTCAAGAATTTAGAATCCCCTTATCCTCTTCATTTCCCTTCATTTCGACAAATCCCCTGTTCCACACATCGGGGTAGGTTTTACTCAAATGATGTTTTTGAGAAATAGAAGATACATTTGGATAAAGTGAGAGAGGTGTTTGTCCACACTAGGCCAAGGAAGAAAAACCTCCTTTACGTTTTACACAGGTGTCATGGTTTTAGAGAAATGTCAAAAATATAGGTGTCTTAGGAGAATTGTTGTACCTTTGGAGTGACCTTGGAACAATCACAATTTTTCCTAGCTTGGTTGGCAAAATTACTTGTGTGATGTGTGAAATGATAACTAGACACAAATATATTTCTAATGAGCTATCATGAGCTCAATTTGGAGTTAAGGAAGACCTTTAAAAGTTGACTTCAACAACACTCTACCTTTAGACAGCCTCATTTTGCACATTTTGACCAGTCTTGGGAGATTTGATTTTTTATAGGGAAAATGAACACCAAATTGAAAAATTAAAGTTGTATTGAAAATTATACTCAATAACATTTCCGACAAGCTATCGTGCACCCAATTTGGACACAGGTAAGGCCTCCAAAACTTGATCTGCAAATGGCGCTATGCACATAATCAATGGTGCTATGCATAGGCTTTTCCAACAGGTGCGTAGTGCCTCCAGCGCTCGCTTTTGATAGGGACCTATTTTTGAATAAAACTTAGAATTTTTGGATTCCATATGAAAGGTTATGCATGATCATAAATTACTAGAAAATTTTGACAAGTTTTGGACCTCCAAAAGGATCAAAAACACCTCAAAAATGCCCTCTCTGCCACTTTTTGGCCACACAGGAAGCAGTCTTGGGAGATTGCAATTTTGGAGGGGAAAATGGACTCCAAATCAAAAAATTGAAGTTGTTCCAAAAATTAGACTCATAGGGATTTCAAACTAGCTATCTTGCTCCTAATTTTGACCTTATGAAGCCTTCCAAAATCAGCTTGGAAAAAGCGCTACACACAAGATGAAAAAGTGCCAATCTTGCTCAAAACTCTGTTTTTTGCCTAGTTTATTTGGGATTATTATTAAAATAATTCCCATTCTCGATAGTGATTTACTTGTGATTATTTGTAAAAAAACTCCATCCATGCTTGAATGAATCATTCGGCATATAAACGATATGATGGGTATTTAAAATGATTGACAGGTTAAGCGGCCAATTAATGAAGCAGTTATGCCGAGATCTCCCCTGAGATTGTATCTGCGGCAGTATTATTTTAATCTTTCATTACTCGCTAATTGGTATAATTCTTTCATATTTGCTCACACCACCTATTCTCTGTATTACATTCGTTTTATTCGTTGCGCAGAGCTCCGCCGAAACAACAAGTTCAAGCCAAATGGGAAATAAATCCAAGAGATCCGCGGCAGCAGTGACTCCCTTAGTAACAGGGAAATCCACCACTGATCCAGGACCAAGAAAAAAGGGATTGATTTTAGACACTACGTGTCTTGGCCTTGGAAACACAAGCTGGCAAAGCATATATAATCTAATCGAAGCAGAGGAGCGTGAAACAGTATCAGTACAAGCTACCGCAAACTCAACTAGAAAATCAGAGGCTTCCCTGAAAGATTTAGCTGACTCATATCTACACCGAATAGCATCTCGTGAAAAAATTCTTCCATACACAGATGTAGTGCGATGAGCAGTAGAGGAGATCTCGGTTTTAAATAGAACATTTTTCATAGTTGACGGAAGGGTCTTCGGTTCATTTCAACCTGATGATTTAAGGAAAATGTATCACTTGCCTGAACCTCAAAAGAAATACAATAAAGCATTTCTTGAGAAGTTCGCAAGTGAGAATGAGACTGAATCGGCCCCAATTCGAGAGTGGATACAAAACCCTGCAAAGCACAAACATGAATCTTCATGTAAGTACTCTGTAGATTCATTATGTTCTCCTTACTGTTACACTGAGGCAATGATGTGTAGAATTTGGGAATTACATGATTCTGCAAAATTCACTATTGAAATGGTTCCTTTAATGGAAGTGGTAGTTAACAGTGAGATAATGGATTGGGGAAATATATTGTCAGATAAATTAGCCACTACGATTCTTGAGTTTAGAAATAAAACTCGCGTGACTGACAGGTCTATTCCTCCGTTTTATTTTAGTGCTTATATTTTAGATACTCTTTGTTTCAACTCTGAATTTCCTGTACTGGGGTGGAGATGGACTTCACAAGACCCCATGCCAATTCACATTTATCACCAAAAGCTATGGAAAGTGCACTATAAGGACCACTTGTACCAAATATGTAATGGTTTTATGTTGCCTATATACCGTGCCATTTTTGATAAGCCTACCCCAAATATTTCTTTGGAAGCAGAGATTGACCTAACCGCTCTAGGAAACTAGTTTGGGGAGGATAAGTTCACGTACATAAGGGTTTTTGGTAGCCTTGCAAGACCTCATTTCCTTCCTCTGTACATACCTGACAAGCTGTTAGCCCGAGAATTGGCCTATCAAATTACAACCGCAAGAACATCCAAGACTCTCAGGATTTCAAAAAAGCAGGCTTGGCCTACTTTTCCTTTGAGATGCGGTGTTTATACTTTGCATGACTGCAAGCATGCGGAGAAGGAAGTAGAGAAAATAAACATGCTTAATCTTGCAACAATTCCTAATAGGTAATTCGATCCAATGAAAGTTGCCTATAATGTGCTTGAACAGGCCAAAATTACAAGGTTTAATCATAAGGAAGATGATTTTGATGACTTGTTTTCTTCTGCAGAGTCATTATTCCAAGTACAAGCACTGGACAAAATGAGATATAACAATTCAGAGAACAGAGGTTGCAAACTCTACCTTTGGACTTATTAGCTACTACCCCGACAACACAATCAAGCGAGCCTGAACAACAACTCATTGACAAACCTCCTGCTGTATCAAAGATTCTCGAGAAAGGAAAATAGAAAGAGCAGGAGAAAGAGCAGAAAAAGGAGCAGGTATAAGGGCAGCGAAAATATCAATGTGGATACCCAGATTGATCCTAAACTACTCCAAGAATGGCAGTAATTTGACTCCATTATAAGCAATCTGGAAGGCCCAAAAGGTGCCAATACACCCAAAGTAACAGATGGACAAGATACAGTGTTAACAAAGGTTCCGAATGAAGGAACTAGCAGCCTACCCCCTAGCACGGATTTAGAAATGATTCCAAAAGATCCCTCCGATCAAATTTTTTTGCAGGTGGAGGACATACCTCCATTAGAAGTCTTTTACAGTCCAAAACACAGGGTTGTAGTGAAAAGACAGAGGAAAAGGAGAAGACTTGATCAACCTTCCCTGTTTCCAGAACAAACAGAGACAACTAATGTAGTATGGAAAGAAAAGTTTAATCCTTCTGATGACCTAACAAAGCTCTCTCAATATGCCGAAGCTTATTCAGCAGCCACTATGGACAAGGCATCGAAAGTGAGTAATCTACTTAAAGAAAAGGACCAAGCAATTGTTTTGTTGCAATCATAGGTGTTCGAAGCATAACGAAAAATTGAACAGTTGGAACAGCAATTATCAACACTGTAGCAATTAAATAATCAATTGAATAAGAAATTGCTTGAAGAGAAATAGAGAATAGACTCAAGCACAATACAAAAGAAGAAAGAATTATCCGAAGCTTTGGCCAGGTTAAAGATGATGAATGAACTAATGATGAAAATGAAAGATGAGCAAATCGTTCAACTGTCATTTCAAATAGAGAAGCTCAAGAGTCTTCCACAACCTACCGATTTTAGGTCCGAAGCGCTACAAATTAACAAGGCATTGGTTACATAGTTAAGACTGTTATGTCATAACATTTCTCTCGTTGAGCCCCTTTGTGATATAACGACATCAATAGTTGACAAATCAGTTGAAGCTAGGCAGGATTTGGAATAGGCTGACGAGACTCTGACAAACTTTCTTGCTTGGCAAGGTACCAATGAGGGGTAGGTAGAAAATCTACCCAAAATCCTAGAATCACATAAGGAGATCCTTTTCTTAGAATGGCAGTCATAGCTGATGAAAGCAGAGAGAGAGGTTTCCAGATGTAGATTATCTACAAGTAACTTAATTGAGTTAATCAATAACACTCTTTATCTGTCTAACATGATTTCACAATGTACCCTAGGTAAATTGCTGTCAGCTAAGACATTGGAGCAAGCATGCAATCAAGATTTGGAGAAGAATGGAAGATTAATTGCTGGCATCCAAAGTTTAACTTGGGATACCTATTGGTTTTTCTTAGTAAAACCATATAGTCAATGGGCCGCCCTCAAGTGTTTAACCGATGCGATCGGTTGTATCATTCCTGAAATACATGATGCCACATACTCAGCTCAACTCCATTCTTGTCTCAGCCGCCCTCCAGAATTAGAACCGATGCTTGCAATCTGCCAACTCAAATCAAAGGGAGAACAGCCGGAACAATGACTCATGCTACCGACTACCAACAAACCTGTTGTGGAGAAGATATTCAAAGATTTAGTTGTACCAATTAATAGCATTTTATTTTGTAGTCAATTAGTTTAATTAGTATTTATAGACCCTTTCATGCATTTAGAAAGGGTCCTCAGTTTTTGTATAAAACTCAAACCTGGAAGTTGCACTATTGTGCTTCTGGTATATTTTTTTATAAAGACTGAGCCAATATTCCAAATTCTAATGAGGAAAGCTTTTATGGGATGTGCACTATTGCCGTGATGTGAAAGTATTTCTAAGTTGGAAAAAGGAATTCGAATGCGATTGATATCGGGAATGATTTATAGCACATATGGTACTATTATCTATGATCTTGTTTCATTCTTTTATGTGAATAGTCATTTGATTACTCTTGCTATCATTGGATTTATGTATGTGTTTTCAACAACAATCCTTATATTTTTCACTATTGAATGTTTAAGGAATGTTATTCTTTTAGTCATATATGTATCAGTGATATATAAAGGATAAGTGTAATAATGTTTATTGATTACTTTGTTCAACTATTTGAACAAAGTAATTATCATATGAATGAATGTCTTTGTTTACCAATAGAGTCATCTATATGCCTATTTGTGGATAAAGATTATCAAACGTTACACTAAAATATATAAATTTCCCGCGATAGGATAGTTATTCATATTTTTACTTTTTAGATTAAATCATTCATCCATTACCATTTTATTAGAAAATCACTCATTTATCCATCCCCTTTTTATTCATCACTGGGAAACTGGTCCCATTATTTCCAGTCGGAGCCACCACACCAAACGGAAAAGGAGCTGCATTAAGGTCTGGACCGGGTGGTTTTCCCCGATGTTATTGCAGTGATTTTCGAGGCATCAACAGGGGACAACCATGTGACTCTATCATATGTTTCTCACTTTGTGCCCGCAATTTGTATAATATTTACAAAAATATTGGGTCAAAACATGGGTGTTGAGCCCCAAAGCATGCCTTGGGGGGATTGCATGCCCAATAGGCCCCCAACACAAACATCGTGACTCACCCTCAAGTCACTTTGTTGGTGCAGTGTTCTTTGCACAGTGTCCCTCCAATTGTTCTTGAACTGCGCTGAGGTTAGCAACGCACTAAGCTGCTACTTGTTGGATCTGCAACATGCATTGTTCCAAGAAATCTATGTCTGAAATGCTTCTCTACATTTGTACTGGTATCTACTGTGTATGTTTATAGTCTTGCACCTTTTTCTAGATCCTTGGTACGCAAAGACTATGCTTCCACCGGTTAGTCAGATAGTCGGGTCACCCGTGTAGGGCTTCAAGCGACTGCCATTCACCTTGCCTAGGAAAGGTTCTCCACTTAGTTTGACCAGCTGTACTACACCTCCTTCTATGACCTTCTTAACCATGTATGGTCCCAACCAATGCATTCTAAACTTTCCTAGGAATTTTTCAAACTTACTATCATATAGTAGCACTAATTCATTTACCTTGAAGGTGCGCAACTTAATATGGCCATTAGCGATCATGCCAGGCCTTTTCACACTGCTTTTGTACTTGCTGATGAAAACCAACCAGGAACCGTTTCTCCTCAAGTTCTTCCAATTACACGAGCCTTTCCTCCAGAGCTTCGCAGTCCGTCATACCTGTGAGCATCGGCATGACAACGTCCACGCCATAAACTAATCAGAAAGGTGGTTGTCCCATTAGTTTCTTGCACATTGTCTTATAAGCCGATAGTACTGTAGGTATGCATGGGTCCCAATCATTTCTATGCGCATTTCACACTTTTGTTAGCGCAGTCTCCATTATTTTGTTGAATGCTTCTACTATCCCATTGGGTTGTGGGTGATACGGTGTGATTTTCTGATGATACACCTAGAACTCTTCTGTGAGTGTGCTTATGGTTTCATTCAGGAAATGTGTACTGTGATCACTCATTAAGATCTTTGGACAGCCAAATCAGGTCAACATGTGTTCAATATAAAAACTTCGCAGCCGTAGCAGTCATGTATTCTTTGGCTGGCTGCGCTTCTGCCCAATGCGTCAGGTACTCTGTCACGGTGATGATGTAGTGCACGCCTGTTTTTCCCTGGGGTTTGATAGGTCCCATAAAGTTAATTGCCCACTTTTTGAAGGGCTATAGCGTCATTTTTGGATGCAAAGGCATATTGTCCCTTCACAATGGTTTATTGGTCCTTTGACATATATTGCAGGCCTTATAGTGTGCTTTTGAATCCTGATGAAGGGTTGGCCACCACAACACTGTGCAGAGAATATTTTGTGTTGTTGCTCATCCTACATAGTGTCCTCCTGCGGTGTCCCCATGTGCTTCCACGAGGATCTGACTTCGTTCAAATTTAGGTACGTACCTTCACAATATCTCATCATTTCCCATTTTGTATAGGTTCCCCATGATGACAGAAAAATCTGCCGTGTGCACCACCAATTCCTTCTTCTGTTGAACGGAGTACTCCTTTGGCATAGTCCATGTTGTCAGAAAGTGGATTATATCTTTGAAGTTTCCATCCACGATGCACATAGAAAATATCTGTGCTTCAGGTAATCCTTCCTTTAGATTAGTAGGTTCCTCGTGTGTCTCAATACGCGACAAGTGACCTGGTCCTACATTCAGTCATCCATGCTTTACCACGACCTCAAAGTCATATTCTTGGAACAATAAGAGCCACCTACATATGTGTCCCCCCAACACAGGCTTATTGACCAAGTATCTTAGTGCGGAATGGTCTGTATACATCTTGAAATGTCCTCCCAGTAAATAGTGTCGAAATTTTTGGAACACGTACACCATAGCCAACTCCTTGTGTTTGGTTTTGGAATAGTTCTTTTTGGCTTTGGACAACCTATGACTTGCGAATGCAATATGGTGATCCAGTCCCTCTCCACCCTCTTGTGTTCTAAGCACTGCTCCCAGCACTATGCGTGACGCATCAACGTGAACATGGAACTCCACATCCCATTTTGGGAAGACCAGGATTGGGGCAAAGGCCAATTTCCCCTTTAGGACATCCAGGCTCTTCATGCACTCATCGTTCTAGCAAAATGTGACATCCTTTTTCAATTGTTTCTCCATCGGTGCGGTGATCTGGGCATAGCTTTTGATGAACTTCCTTTAGTATCCTATGTGTCCCAAGGCAGAGGGCAACTGTTTCACACTTTGCGGTGCTTCCAAATTCATAATTACTGCAATCATTGCGAGATCTACCATTAGTCCCTATTCGCATACCACATGTCCCATTAGGTTCCCAAAGGGAATGAGGAATGTACACTTCTTAAGGTTCAACACAATCTGCTGTCATCGACATGTATCCAGCATCAAGCGTAAGCTTTCTATGTGGTGCTTAACCAATCCAAAGACAATCCAATCGTCCAGATAGACCTCTAGGAATTTATGGATATATTCTTTGAAGGCAGCAACAACTATGCGTGAAAAGATGGCTGGCACATTTTTTAACCTGAACGACATGACGGTGTATTGAAAGCAACCCCATTCAGTGGTGAAGGTGTTCTTTCTCCTATCTTTTGGCACAATTTTGATTTGGTGGTACCCTGAGAACCCATCGGTGAAAGAATATGCTTCTTGCCTGCCAACATTTTCCAATACTTCATCTGTGAATGGGGTCGCGAATGGGTCATGTACGTAGGCATCATTCAACTTCCTAAGGTCCACACATATTATTATCTCACCCTTCTAATTTTTCTCCTGTACTACCATAGGGCTTACCCAGTTGAATTCTTCCACCGACTCAATAATTCCGGCTACGAGCGTTTTGTCTAGTTCTATGCAAACCTTTTCCTTGTGCTTGAGATTCAAGCGGTAAGGACTCTGCTTAACCAGCTTCACATCGGGTTTTAGGGTGATCTTCATCATCACTAAATCACCAACGATCCTCTTTAAGTCCGTAATCTAGGTCGGGAATAAGTCTTGGTACTCATAGGGTAACTCAATGACCTTATCCACTGTGGCATCATCCCAATAGTCATCGAGTGTTGCATACTTCAGTTCAGCCTTCATCCCAATGTTTACCTACTTTGTTTTTACCATCATGGTGATGTCATGATCTTCAATCAATGGTACTTGAATGTCACGATATCCCTCAGTTTATGGATGTTGATTTTTCATGGATCTTCATCATCCTCCTCAATGTTTACATTGCAACACTCTAGCGCGTAGCTTAGCTGGGTCACCCATTCCAGCTGCAGCACTTTCATTGGCTCCTAAGGTATTTTGAAGATAGCTGCTTTTACTACTTGCAGTGCATCATCAATAGTATCCCACCAACGATCCTCAAACGTGAAGGTTAACAGGAATCCTTTGCGTAAGATATCCCATTTTCTTGTGCCATGGCAAAACTCCATCTCAGTATACCAATTTATGGGAATGATATCTAGGGTGTGACAGAACAGGTGCACCCATTTAGGTTGTGGCTCTTCCCTGTAGACCTTGGTCCATTTCACGAGGTGTGTACATGGATCATCCCATCCAACATACTTGTTTATTACCCGTATCTAAGGCTTTCCAAACTACATGTGCATCATCCTTCTGCATTCGCACCAGTCCTCAAAACTTCTTTGATGCGTACCCCACTATCTTGTGGGTGTAGCGTGCAACGCCCATTTAAGAATGTCGAAACGTTGTTGTTCTGGTAATTCTCTTTCAAATTTGTTCAAGAAATCATCCACCTTAATTAATCTATCATACATAGGTAGATTTCTTACCTTTGTTGTCACACAGCACAACGACCTTGTCATCATGTTGCAATTGAGCGTGGTTACCTCGTGTAACCGTTCTGCCACTGTTCTATCTCTTCATCCAAATTTGAGATGCAGGAGCTTTCGCACTCCCACAAAATCTTGCCATCCGTTGTTGGATTCACCAAGTCCTGCTCCTGAGTGGTTATCTTGTAGGTACAGTCTATATCATCATCATTGTTGTATTTGTGCACTGGCTCTGTGTAGCGTGATCCTTCCGCAGGGTCTAAAGGTACCACTACGTGTTGTGACTTTTTCTCAAAAACCTTCTGGCGCTTCTTTAGATTTATCACTCCATTCATGTCAGTGGCCCAATCTATTCCCAGTAGTGCAGGATAAGGGTTGTTGTCATCAACAATCTCTATCACTTTAAAATTTGCAAGCGCACTCACACCTTTGATATCCATCGTTATTCCCTGCAATCTTCCCATCGGTAGGATCTTTTCCTGGTTCACCATTCGCAATTTAATAGGAGACCATTGCAATGTGGGCCTGTCGATGTGCTCCCATGTCTACTTTGGTAGGATGTTCATGTCCAATCCTATATCCAAAATTAGTTGATCCATTTCATATTCCCTGACCTGCGTGGTCAATCTCATCTCCCTTCCTGTTCACATTGTATGCTTCCCCGGCTTTTGGACTACGCGCGGTTCTCCTAGCACGGTCTTATCACATCTAGTGATGAGTTCTTGCAGTTCCTTCACAGCTTTGCTATCACGCAATAGATTCATGCATGTGTCCAAAAAGGTAGCGAACATTGATGGTTCTATTTCTAGTTCTAGTTTGTCTTTACTACCTGAAGTGGAGGCCTCTGCGGAGCTCTTCTTAGCTTCCATAAATGTCTCCTTAGTTTGCTCCAAATCAAATTCTGGTTCCTTTGTTGGAGCCTTGTGAACCTAGGGACTCTCTTTGGGCTGCTTGCCTTTGTCATCTCCTGTCATGATACCACTTCAGAGAATGATATTTACATTTGGGTCTTCCTCACATGGCTCAAACCTCATCATTTGCAAGTTCTGTGTCATGGGAGGTTGGAGTGCTCCTTTATTGTGCAACCTTGTTATGAGCGTGGGACAGTCCTCTATCTCATGATCAAACTAGGTACACTATAAGCATGATGGTCTCGTTGGATTTGTGCAATCATGGGCATAATGCCCTAACCCTCTGCAATTATAACAGATCAACTGTCCACGACCCATTCCTGGTCCCATTCCACCTCGACCATGTCCACGCCCTTGAAATCCTATGCACGCCATCCCTGCATTTTGATCAAGGGCCCATGTTTCAATCTGAACTCTATAGGTAGGAGTTTAATCCAACATCAGTTCATAACTTCTACAAGTACACTCCTCGTGACCTAATGACCTACAGAAATTACAGAAAAACTACTGGGAGCTCTGTGTATACTTTTGTAATAGATGGCAGTTATCTGTAGCATGCTTCCCTCCTATCTGACAAATCATGCACCATAATATAGGCATCGCACTTGGTCTTTCTTGTGCCTTTGGTCTCAACAGAATTGGTCCTCCCCCTGCTAGGTAGTTCGTGAATACTGGACAATGGTCCTTGTCATGTCCCTGTCCTTTACACTTTACGCACCAAACCTCCTCGCGCACTTCTGGGTGAGCCATCCTGTCTTGTTTCAAACTTTGCATCTCAAGGCACAAGATTTTCAAGTGTGCGTGGATCTGTTGGACTCCCAGGTTATGATCTTGTATCGGGGTCTCATGTAGTCTCATTGTGATCTCCAAGGCCTCAACCTGAGTGGCTAGATTCTGTTGTGACAACATGTTCCTTAGATGTGGCGTCAGCAATGCTACAAACCATGGGTGGTGTTTCCTATTCGTCAAGGTCATATTGGCTTCTCGAATTATACACTTTAGTCTCTGATCCAGCTCCTAGGGGGTCTTTCCTGGAAGCATTGTGATTTCCTTAAATCCAATAATCAACTATGTCTCTGATTTTGGCCTGCTAAATTCCTTGTTTAGTGCAGCTTGGATATTTGTGATCCCTGCATTCTGATTGTCATTGGAATGCTTAATGTACCAAGTTAGTGTGTGATCCTACAGAGTGATGACCAGTGTTTCTTTCTTGATATTGTCATCCATGACTCCCTGCACTTCCCATATAGCCTTTACCACAAACCAAAATTGGTCTGGGTCTTTGTTCCCTACCCCTTTGAACACCAAAAACTTTATCACACTTGCCATATTGAACTGTGGTAGTGGTGGATGTGGTGTGGGTGAAGACGGGGGTGAGGATGGTGACACTGGTGGTGGTGTAGGTGGGGGTGGTATGTGCAGAATTCACTGCTTTATCAGACTGATTGCACTTCTTGGTGAAACTTCCGCGAGCTCTTCCTCAATTTCCAGCAGAGGTGAAATCAAGGGGCTACACTCTAGTTATGTGCTACCTTTGTTTCTGTAGATCCTTCCACTTCATGTAGCCCCAAACATCAATTTATTCGCATAAGCCACTTTTCACACAGTAACATTTTAATCCAAGTATTCAAAGATTTAACGTACTTACCTCACAGTCCTTTGAGGAAGTGTCGTTCTACCTCACTATAGTTGACTAAAGTATCTACCGTGAACTCAGTGATAAACCCTCCTATAATTCGATCGAGCCAATGGTCCACAATGTGCACAATCTTATCTTCTGATGCTTCTAGTCTGCGCATTAGCTCTGGAGTCCACACAATAGGTTTGTCGAGCCTACAGCTTCCTTGACTGTTTTCTAGCTTCGCAATCCACTCATACAACTTAGAGGGGAAGGATGTAAAGAAAATTTTGTGGATTTCTACATATAAGTAGCAATCTAACCACTCGTCCTTTGATAACCGCAGATTCCTACTTTCCTGCACCGCAAACTCGTGAATCTTTCTGTCCAACCAATTTTTAATATCTTTCTTTGTTGGATTCTAGTGATAAGACATTAGACATCTCCTATGCAGATCCCGGTCCCAACAATGGAACCATTTGTTGGCTTATTGGGGCTTGACCCAGGTTTAGAGTTAATTTAGTCGAACGAATCTCGGTACTACTGGCCCTTTCCGCAATAGTCCGTAGATCTCAAACTGAGGTCTCGCCTGAAGTAGTATGGGAGGATGCTAGAACCAAGTTTCCGCACCTTGGATATGTCTGATGAGTTCAAATGGTCCATAGTTCAACCCTGCGCGCAAGTCGCTTCGCGCACTTTTTTGTACCTCACAGCCTGATATAATGCCTTCGTGCAACCCTACTCAGGGTCCGAACATTGTGCTTCTATATTATTACCCAAGCCCTTACTAGTATTCCAATGTTAGTTTATTATTTTAGCCTACTTGCGTGCTTTAAGTTATACTTAACAACATAAACCATTCATACAGGTGCATGTAGTAAATAAGTAGTATATTTTCAAATTATATCAACATGCATTAACCCAAGAACAGATACACATAATTATGATAAAACTTCTCTTTATTCATTACTTCCCCGGTTACAGACTCAACTCCATCATGCGCACTTAGCTACAGGGTTCTGCACACTCAGCTGTAGACTACTAGGCCTTTGTGCACTTAGCTACAAATATTTCTCGTACTCTACGACCCAAAGACCTAATTCACCTTACTTCTTTAGACCCTTTTTCCTAACTACTACTCTCTATCTCTTTACACTTAGAGCCTTTCTCTATCCAGCCAACATTACATTACAAAACTAGGGTAGACAACCCTGTGACTCTATCATATATTTCGCACTCCACATCTGCAATTCGCAGAGTATTTACAACAATATTGGGTCAAAACTTGGGCGTTGAACCCCAAAACATGCCTTGGGGGGGATTCCATGCCCAACACATTTCCCTAGAAATAATATAGACAACAATAGTAAGAGGAATCCCATAGCTAGTTGCAAATTTTTTGACAAACAACATTGGATTTTGTTATGATGTTTATGAAATTAGGTATGACACCTCATAGGGATAATTTAGTAGGACTTCTAAAGGGATAATGGTTTCCTATAGAACAATTTGGCTTCCAAAGGATAAAGGTTTCCTGAAGAACATTTTGCATCAAGATCCTCCTTAATGTTAAGTTCAAACTATTATTGAAATATTTTTTTTAGATAAAAATGACATTGTTGCAAAATATTTATTAAAATTAAGTTTCTACACAAAAGAGTGATTGAATCGAAATACTTAAATGCTAGGTGTATTTCCAGTAAGACAAGAACATCTCATAAATTCTAAAATATATAACAAACAATTAGAAACTTCAGTGCAAACACTGTAGGAAACATGCCCTGACAATAGAAGTTTTCATAAACTATTATTACCTATGGTTGCTCCAAGGTATTCTAGGTACATGTGACAATATTTTGGTAAGATATTTAGCTTTCCTAAGAAAAGTTCCACCTCCAAATCTTCTTACCAATGCCACCTTTGTTTGAAATCTTCAATGTTTCCTTTACTAAGAAGTAGAAGTTTAGTAAATAATCATGTCTATGGTTGATACCTATGGTATGGTGTCGTTGAAGATCTTTTGAATGACACTTTTTAGCTCCATAATAGTAGCATCCCTTTACTCACATAAAATATTATACAATTATATTTGAAAATTATCTCCTTGTTCCTCCTTCCCTTCTCCTTGTGATTTTACTTGTATTCCCATTAATAGTGAATTTGAATAAAAATGTGCAGGGATAAGGAAAATGTTACTCAAATATTTCTAAATCAATGCTATATGAAAACAGGTTATCAAATTCAGGAAAAAAATGTATAAGGTGGTAGAGTAAGTGACGTATTCAGAGGTATGGATAACATTTTTTAAATGGCATTTAGAACTGGAGTGATATGGGATTTGATTGATAAGATTTTTAACATGTGGAAGAATATTGGAATACAAAACCAGAAGGTTAGAAAGTCTAAACCATTAATTAGTACCAATAGTAAGTCAAGTCCTCAAATAAAGAATCTTCCAGATGATATGACTATCACACCTTGGAGAGAAATGCGAGTGAAGGATGACATAATTGTCAAATCAATATTATCTCGTGTGAAGTCAGGTGAATTACCATTGGAAGAAATGTGCCATGAATTTAAAAAGTAAGTTTGTTGAATTACTTTTTACTTATTTTCAGGTTATAATTTTCTTTTAAATATAACATATTATTGTTCGTAGTATTTGTTATACACATGACTATATTAATTTTTTAAATTTATTTATTCATTCATAAGGTTTACATGAAAGTACAAGATGAGATTGTTAAAATGTTGAATTAAGAGAGTTGGGATGTTGTTGTATGCGATTACCCATATTCAAGTTCTACAAAAAACATTAAAATGTTTTTATCTTGCATTGAAAAAGTTATGTTGATTTAATACATTCATTTTATTCATATGTAAACTATTTTTATTTTATTACTTATACATATAATTTTATATTTCATTAAATATGTTGAAGAAGGACGCAAATGGAATATCGAATACTTTAAAAAAAAGTATTCAAAAATTAAGTTTGATAGGAAGAGAAAGCAACATCTTAAGAATGTTGAAATTGATCATAGTCTTAATCACTGCATTTGGAATGTGATCGACACTATACCATATCACATAATAATAGGCGATTTTGAACACATTGCAAATCTCATACCTAAAAGGGAATATTCCGTAGTTATAGGATATACCCTTCATGGTTTCAATTTCCTAAACATTGAATATGATAGTGAGCCTTATAGTTATCAAGCATCCAATAACGTGTTTACGAGATTTCAAGAAGTCACAACATCACCACTTTTGAGGTTTGTAACATTTCATTCGAACACATTTTGGATTGATAATATCAAGCTTAAAGGGAAAAACAAATTCAAGGATGTAGCTTACATGGTAAGACATTGAAATTGTATGTTTGATTAATGTTAATTTTTATTTTTATTTTTTTTTTCCCAAGGAAAAATCGTAACTTTCATTATATAATATATTGAAAATTACATGTTGTAGATGCTTCAAAGGAGCATATCCCAAAATTGGTGGTCATACCATACCATATACTATAAAGTGTCCCAAAAATAATATAGTGTGAAGTTATTGTAAACAGTTCCAAAAAACAAAAATATATACATTCCCATATCTTTCTAGATATTTAGCAAAATAAAAAAATCCATATATTTGTTGTGATGTATCATGTTGAGGACACGTCATGTATTTGATGATCAATGAAAGGGTGGTGGAAGAAATGATAGAAGTCCCAACCAATCTGTTTCCTAATCAACCAAGTACCAAAATGTTGCTGCACTTCTTCTTTGGACAAACTATTGGAAATATGGTTCCTTTCCCTGTAAATATGATGATAGGTCACATAGGAAAATTGTGATTTTAAAGATAAAACTTCTTCCAGAAAAATCTTGAGTGTGTGCACACGACAATTTGGTTGTAGATTGAACCAATTTATGACAATTTTAGAATCATCGAAAATTTGTAGTTGTCGACAACCTTTCTCAACAGAAAAAAGGGGCAGGATTCTAAGGATGTTAAGTTCCGCATAATTGTTTGTGCCTCTCCCTAGACCCATTTAAATTTTGTAATAATGATATTATTTTAAAAAAAATATTGTGCCTCCTCCACATCCTTCCTGCTGTGTTGATCAATCAAAATAAGCCTAGGGAATGGACTTGTTGATTACTTCTGCACTTATGTTTTGAAGCCTCTGTATCTGCTCGTCCTCAAATATCATGTTATAAATTACCACTGATTGAGTATAGATAGTGATCTAGTGTCTATCTTTGTCTTGATTTTTTTTTTGTTCCCGCCTAACCAGATTCCCCAAAAAACCAAAAGGGGAATATTCTAGAGCTTGATAGGGTGAGCCCTATTCCACCATGACTCCCATGCCTTTGCAATAGTTTCACCCTACCACATAATATTGATTCCCATCGATTGATAAATATGATTCCATATTTGGATTGCCATGGGGCACTGCGAGAACAAATGATTGATTGATTCTTCATTTTTCTTGCATAAAATGCACCATGTTGGGCCCTTAAAATATATGCATTGTAGGTTGTCTCCAGTGGGAGATTTATTACTTAGGAGACAACACATAAATATTTTTATTTTTTTTTGGGCTTTTAAGAATCCATGAAGGGTGCTACCACCAATCTACGGTTTTGGGTTCATGATGCAAAAATATGAAAGGATAATCATTTTTTTAGGAGTTAAACACCAAATAAGTTCATCCTCCCATTCCAAAATTCGCACATGCAAAGCTATGAGTACATTTGTGTAATGTTCTGAATATTGATACCATTTATCCGGAATATGAAGTTCTTGGGTAGACCGCAATTTTTGATCAAACATAGTGGAGTTATCTGAATTTGAAATTTGATCTAAAGTTCTTCTTCCCGAGGCCTCAAGGAATTGAATCAATTCTAGAGGGCGAATGTGTGCATTACCACTTTTTGACAAAGCATATGTACCTATGCGAATATTCACTCCATACCAACTCTCCAAGCTATTCCTACTCTGATATATTCAAAAGATTTTAAGAACACTCTCCATATCGTAGATACTTCTATTTTGTTACATCTTGGTAATCTAATCCATTTCGTAATTTGAAGATGACTAGTATATTACCTGGTCACCACATCTATCCATAAACTATCTAACGTAATCAATTGCCATCCCATTTTTCCTAAAAGAGCCTTGGAGAAATAGGTTAAGTTTTTCATTGCCCAACCTCCCCATTTTTTTGGGAGGGCGATGAGATCCCACCTGACCCATGCTAAAATTCTACCTTCCCTTTTTCCTTTCCAAAGAAACCCACAACAAATCTATTGTCTTCTATCATGAATGCCCTTAGGAATCCATGGTAAATACATCCAATATACATAGATGGCCTCTAATACTACCTTAATAAGTACTAATAGACTTTCTCTTAATAACCATCTATGATACCTGACATTGGTTCTACTTTCAATCTTTTCGACCAACGAAATCCAGTCTATAATTTTATAATTTTTGGGTTGTAGACAGAAGGCTAAATATTTTAGTCCATCTTCAAAATCCAGCTATGGATAGGGGAACCTTTGTTGAGCATAGTTTTGTTCATATTGGGATAAACTTGAAGAAGGCAATGTAGATTTCCCCTAATTAGTCTCCATCCTTGTAGCCTTAAAAAAAATTCAGGGTATTTTTGAGCATTGTTGTTTCGTCGATGGCTCCACTCATTAAGATGAGAGCATCATCTACAAAACACAAATGCAACAAAGTGATATTTTCAACAATTTTTACACATTTTAAATGCCCCAGGGACCTCTCTTCGAATAGAAATCTACTAATACCCTCCATGACTAAAAGGAATAACGAAGGTGATAACAGGAAACCTTCCTGAAGGCCATGTTCTGCATGAAATACGTTTATAGATGACCCATTAATAAGAATTCTGAAGGAAACAGATGTTATAAAACACATTATACAATTAATAAAATCATTTTGAAATCCTATGAGAGTCAACAACATCCTAATGTACAACCATCTAGTCCTATCATATGATTTTGATAAATCAATTTTAAGAATCATGCCTTTCAGATTCTTAACTTATAAGGAATGGATTCCTTCCTAAGAAAAAGAAATAGCTTCATGGATCCGATGATTTTACAAACAAGAAAATGTTCCTTGGAAATATGCTAAGATTAAGTATGCTTAATTCAGTTTTCTATGATCTTAGCAATGATTTTATATATGCAATTACATAGAGATAAAGGCCTAAAATCATTAAAGATTCTGGGATTATCTGATTTAGGAATTATGGAAATGAATGTGGTGTTGAATGCTTCATACATTATCCCATTCACTCTACAATCCTTGATCATTTTTAATAAATCTTGTCCAATCAAATCAAATGATTTAAGGTAAGATTCCATAAACCATCCATCAGGCATGAGGCTCTTGTATTTTTTGAACCACTTCAGTATAACCTCTAGTTCCCCCAATGTGACTATCCTATTCAATTATTCATTAAATTCCTCATTCACAAATCGGGGGAAGAGTCTAGCTACCTTAATGATTTCTACCAATGATGCCTCTTGTTGCGCTTTGTACAGGTTCCAAAATGATGAATTCCCATATTTGCTATACTCCTGAAATTTTGAGTTGATGATCCCATCTCATCCTCCAGGGACCATATGGTGTTGATAGCCTTCCAACCTCTTGCATATTATTGAAATAATTTTGTATTATCATCTTCGTCTTGAAGCCATATAGCCCTACTCTTAAGCCTCCATGTTTCTTCCTTCTCCTTTAATAACTTTTGTTTCTCTGCCTCTAGTTGTGTAATATACAATTTTGATTCCAATGTGGAAAAACCACCACTGTTAGGGTCTTCTAATATGGCTAGGTCAGTCTCGATTTTGTAGAGGGACTCATATTCCTTTCTTTTCTTTTTCTTTCCCCATTCAATCATCCTCTTCTTTAGTCAAATAAGATTTTCAACCAGATTCTTAGCCAATGATCTATCCTCATTGAGAGAACTAGCTTGCCAGACCTCCTTGACAATCCCCTGAAATTCCTCATCCCTTAACCATGTTTCAATGGATTTAAATGGAGAACACGACTTTGAGAAGTTACCAGCCACTTCAAAAAGGGTAGGTGAATGATTTGAGATGTCTTCTGAGCCCACTGATTGTCTAATTGAAGTTATCTTATCCATCAAAGTTTCCTTGATTAGGAATTTGTCAAGGTGACTAGCTAGCATAACATTGCTAGTTCTACAATTTTTCTAAGTGGGATGGATGTGAAATACTTATATATCAATAAAATTATTTTTCTCCAATAGATTTTAAAAACATGAGTGATCAAGTCCACCTGAGCATGACTTCCCCATGATTTTTCATGACCCAATGAAAAAATCAAATCTACAACTAATGCTATATTCTCAACTTGCATAAATGATAATCCCATGATTTCTTCCCAAAATCGATTGTGACATGGCCCATATATTTTGACTATCCTTATATCAAGACCCAACTCTTTAGGTATTACATCCGCCATTAGTACACCTTCCCTACCCCATACATTCACCAGCTTCATCATTCTACTATTAATACCAATTGCAATTCCACTCGATCGACCTCTCGCATCTAAGGCTTGGAAAAACCACCCCATAACCATAGATTATAGTAAAAATACAATTATCTCACTATTCTGCATTATTTCTTGTAGTAGAATCACATCCAACCTTTTTGAATTAATTAATCTTCCGAGGGATAATTTTTTGGTAGGGCTAGCCAACTCTCGACAATTAAAATAAATCCACTTCATTGGGAAACCACATTCGAGGTGCATTTTTCTTTAAGAACCCCATCTAGTGATAATTTTCTACCCACTGCTACATCCATACTGGCCTTATGGATGGCTTTTGAAATATCGTATTGTCTACCTCTCGGTATTTTTGGAATCTTAGGAGGAGATGTAAGATCTATACCCCCCCTAAAAATTTTGGTGGTTTAGATAATGATCTCAGGTTGCATCTATATCTAGAATAATAATCAATTGATATATCCATTGTTGAGGGTTCTAAAATGTGGGACAAAGTAGGAATGACCGGGAAAGGAGAAGGGAAACATGTATGGACCGAGACCATGGGACAAGTAATAACACTTATAGTGCATAAAGATAGCACCATCATGTGATTCTTAATTGGACTAAATAAAGAACTATAGTAAAATGGATATCATGAAATTACAGGTTCATAGGATGGGGAAGATAAATTGGTACCCAAGAGGGGCATTATTGTCGATGCTTGTGCATGGGTAACCATCACAGTTTCCTGACTAGGAGTAGAAGCTCACCGACCATCATCCCTATCTGTCATTTTTTTCTATCGTACCGAGCTCTTTTGTGGAGTCGATGCCATATTAGTTGATGCATATTTATTTTCGATCGTGCCTTCATCTCCACCCAAATCATCCCAAATTGCCTTCTCCTCAGCAGTCAATGGGAATTCCTTAAATATATGACCAACTTCATGACACATTCTGCATCTAAACAATACTCCTTCATAATACAACTTCTACAATTTGGAAAAAACCCCCCCATTAGAGGATCAGACTTTCCACCAGACCCTCCTTAGTGTCAATGTGAACCAGAATACATGTGAAACCCATTTTACCCATCTCATGGAACGATTTATCATAATCCAAGAAAACCCACAGATCATCCCCAATTCTCTTGAAGACATATTCTATCCAAAATTGGAGAGGAAGTCCCGACATCTTTACCCATATCAGACCCACCCCCAATTTATCCCTTATAAGTTAAAAAAGGGGAGACCAACTTTACATCGTGATGGGTTCCATTTCAATATGCTGGTGTTTTCTCAGTACCTAAGACACATGTTTTTACCTAGTGAATCGAATGGAGAACCATTCCTTGGTCATCATTACCATAGTCGACAGAACATCTATAACTTGACCCCAAACCTCCATGACCCATTTCTTCAATCGTGCCAAAGAATAATTCCTACCTCTGACCCTGCCTACCAAAATCTGATCCACCGTATCCATGACCTCATCCAGCTTAATTCCTTCCCCTAAATCCAACAACTGACCTCTTTCTCTAACCTTTGTGCCTTTTGATTTCTTCTCCCCTCTCTTTGATGAACCTTCATCAAAATTTTATGAGCCTTGCATAGGATTTGCTTCAGAATTTCTAACCCTAATGTCCACTTGATAAGTTTCATCTTCACATACAGGGATTCTAGTGAAACATCCAGAAGTCTACGCCAAAGCAAAGGCACGTTGACCTGCCCCTATTGGTATTGTGTCATTCCTCTACCCCTGGTTAGCGTTGGTATTAAATTGAAACCCTAAGGAAACCTAACAAAAATATTACTCTGAAACCCCCATTGATATAACCTTGTTAGGGTTTTCTATGCTTAACTCATTAGGTGAACTAAGGTTTAAACATTTATCAATAAATTGCAGGGTCGATGGAAATGGAATCGAGAATTTCGGAAGCATCTGGACATAGTCCTAGTTCTAGTTTACCAGTTCTCTAGTGCTTTGAAACCAAAGAGAGAACTGATTGACATCCAAAAAGAGGTTTCCTTCAATACCTAGGATAGTGGGATTCCAAACACCACCGAGGAATACCTAGGTGTGTCAAACTGCAGAGTCGGTGATCCATCTGGCCTCGGTAGCACCTTTCCAAATTGTTGAGGTGGATATTTTGTCTAGATTGACACTAATTCTAATGGGTCTGAGTAGTAGTCCACCAACTCCTCATCCATCTTAGAAAAAGTAAATTATCCTTTATCATGTCTTGAAACCGCTCTAGGACTGTAAAATGCTTAGTGTGTTCACAACGAATAATACCAGCCTTGCACCGGAACCACCAGACATAGAGACAAACCAACACATACACCAACTTTTCTCTTCAATGTCATCTAACTCTAGCTATAGTATTCTATGGTTAGATTATCCAAACCCTATTGGAGACTGCAGGGTCGAACCTTCACCGAATAGCAAAGCATTCAGACCAAACAAAATGATCCAATCACACTTCCTTAAATTATTTTTTTTAATTTAAGTATAAGTTAATTGAATTTTTACTATTTCATGTTACAATAAAAAGCCAAACCTTATTAGTTGTAGAGATTAATGAATTATAAATGATTATGAGTTCATAAATGTTGCATCTTGGAAAAAATATGATAGTTATAAGCCTATTCTTTTGAATTTAGTAGATGGAAATAAGCATATCCAAGTACTAGTTCATGATGTTGTTGTAAGAACACTAACAAATGAGGATAAAGAAGCAAAAGGAGAGATAGTTAACATTTATAAAAAAACCACAAACATAGTTAATTATCTTATAGATTTATGTTAAAATGAAGGAGATTGGGCTTGGATTTGTTCTCAAGTCCAGGGAAGTTTTTTGACATAAAATTTAATTTCAATATTTTTTGTTTTATTTTTTATATGTTTATGATAATTTACTTAATTATTTATTTTGACTTGATGGTTAGGTACAATGCTATCATAATGCCTACAAAAAGGAAGAAATTGCACAACCATTGAAAATGACTCACTACAACGCAATTTTATTCAACAAAGAATTAATGTTATTCAAGTTCTTCTAGATGCAATGCAAGAAGTTGCTTTGAGGAAATAGGATTTTAATGAATCAAGTGTGAAAAAAAAGACAAAGGAACCTCAACCACCATTAGATGGAATGATTGGAAAGGGATAATTCGGGATATTTGTAGGCATCAAAGATCTAACAGGAGAGGAAAATGACAAAACTTAAGCACATAATACTACGGAAGAAGACGATAATGAAGATATAGAAGATGATGATCATGGATGATATGATATTGTTGATTAAATTTAAGTTATGCTTGAAAATCAAGCTCAATTTTGAGAACTATTCATTAGTTATACTTGTAATGTTTTGAATTTGAGATTTTATGATAAGAATAAGTATTCAATTATTGTTGTTATATTTTTAATAATTTTATTATATGATTTTTAGTTTAATTTTTATGTGAATCATTATTTTTTGAAAGAAAACTTTGAATATTTTTTTTTTTTGTTGACATAAAATCCAAAAAAAATTCCATTTCTTAATTTTTTTATTAAACGTTTCCCATAAAAATCATTTATTTGACATGTCATTTTTATCAATCCCAAAATGTGTATTTATTATTATTATATCTATATTCAACATGTCTACTTTTTGTCTTAAAATTATTGTTATTCTAGTGACAATTATTTGATGTAAAATGAAATATTAATTAGCGATACATAAATATACAAAAAATCCTAACTTTAAAATATTGTCCTTTTTCTTTTTTTTTTGACAAAATCGGTTGCTGTATTAGTGGCTGAAAAAGATAAGGGAGTTCAGTATCAGATACATAGGATGCCAGTGGCAAACTTGATCAAGAGATTTACAAAAAGGGAATATCTTCTTGATCCTTTTCCTACTGCTTTTGCAACTAACTATGACTTGGCAACTATAGCTTCTTACAAATTTAAGCAACAAGAAAAGACATTTGCAGAACATTTTAATCTATGACTATATGGCAAATTTGTCTTGCGGTGGACTCCTCTGACTGCTTGTCCACTCCTTCCTGCTTGGCACTCGAAGAACTGGTTGCGACCGAATTTTTCTTTTCCATCATGTATTGCAGGACGGAGATCGATTCTTCTGCATGACTACATCGATTTGAAAGTTGGAAAAATTGTTCTTGCAAAGAGGAGACTCTGTGCAAGATAAGGTCAATTTCAGCCCTATATTTCTCATTCATGATGCGGTTCTGGTCTTCAATCCTTTGATTCTGATCTTCTAACCGACGATTCTGCTCTTCAAGTCTAGATTCTAGGATCCTCTGCTGCTCCTCCAAAATGGACTGTTGAGTCCTAATTTCTTCGAGCTCGGCTTGCAGATCTGTGAAGTGCAGACAATCTTCATTCCGGGCCATAATAGCTATAGAGAGATGGCTTGGGGCTGGGCAGTAAATCTCAAGAGGAAAGGTAGGGTGCTCTGAGGCGATACGTGTGGAAGCGAAGAAGGGGGCACTGAGGATTCTGAGGGGCGCTGCCAGGAGTTTGAGATTCCAACAGATACAAAGATTGCCGAGGTGAAAGCTAACAGTACAGTGCGGCAGGGGCTCCTGGGTGATTTTATGATAGATGGCGTAGCTGATTAAGCGCTGTTGAAGCAACCGCTCAGAGAAACAATGATAATGGTCAAAGGGTCCTTGCCAATGGCAAGGGGTACTGTAAATGTTGAACAAAGAGACCGCAAGACTAAAGAGCAAGAGGAAACAGAGGGTGTCAATAAAGGAGAAAAAAGCGCTGCAAGATAGATTACCTGGGTGGAGTTAGAACGAGCGAGGTGATAGTGGCTCAACTGAGACCGCTTCGAAGGCACGGAAAGAGAGAAGACTGTGTGCGCAGGCACTCTGCAGAGGACGCAACAACTCAACAGAGCTTCAAAAATAGGAACATACAACTGAGTGCTAAGAGGCTGGAGGTAATGGGTAGAAATAGCCCGATGCAAGGAGAGAGATTGGATGAGAAAAAGACAGATCATGGGAAGATTGCTGAGCTGCAAGATATCCTGTTTCAGCCTACAACTGGATCTTATGCCGTTGTCGATTAGATTGTCAATATTACATAGGGAGAAGATTGTTACCTGATGCTCTGCAACAGAGATGCAGAGATTCGTCCTATTGCCAGTCCGCGTCATACCTTTCTCACACGCTTCATCAAAGGTGCTGAACAAGACGCTGCTGATGGATTTTGTCATCATGGAATAGGTTGATAAACCTCAGAAGAATTACATCTAAGGGTGCCAACTTGCCTTCCGCATGCTTTGTTTGCTCTATCATTCACCTCCTTATTTAGATTGCGAAGGATATGGAAAAATTGAATCTCTTCAAATTTCTGGAGGAGCCGGTTACGAGAGATGACTTGCTGCAGCATGGTGTTGGGTGAGTTCCGATGATGGATCATTAAGCGAATGATGATTGAGGAATCCCCAAATACCTTAGCTCTTTTGATTCCCAGATTGCTCATTTGAATGAGGCCTTGATACAAAGCCAAGGCTTCAGCATTGTTATTTGTTATCTTACCTAAGCTCCATTCATAATTGACAATATGTTCCCCATTTTCATTAAGGATTAGACCCCCTACTCCAACTAAGCCTGGATTTGATTTGGAGGCCCCATCAAAGAAAAGAGAATGGAAATTGTTCCTTTGTATCCAATTTTTAAAATATTGCTCTTGAAGTCTAATTTCCCATGATATGTTCTGCTTTTTGTTCATAGTGTCTTTCATTAAGCTGCCTTGGATATGATGTTGCCTTTCCAAGATATAGCTGATAAAGGTTCCTTCCTCCACTGTGAAATCTGTTGCTTTGATTTTCCCTGTGGTTTTAATTGCAATTGCTTCCTGGGCCAGACTTTTCGCTTTGTTGCAAGTTATTCGAACATTGGGAGTTTTATCTTGGAATTTTTTTTTTTTTTTATTTCTGGCTAGCCAAATTCGCCACAGCAGAGTATGAGGGAGAGTGTCCCAGACTCTTTTCGCCAAACTGCTCATTTTTTCTCTCCAAGGGCAGCTTTTCTTCCAGATATAAATTGTCTCGGCTATGCTATGCTGAGGATTCCAAGTTGTGTTGCCAAGAGGGGATAGCTTTCTCCAGCATTCGTTGGAAAATGGGCACTCTACAAATAAATGATGCATTGTTTCTTCAGCGTTGCAGCAGTTGGGACATCTTGAAGGGCTGTTGATTCCTCTTTTAATTAAGTTCTCTGCTGTAAGAATTTTTCCCTTTAGGAGGAGCCATATAAAATTTTTTATCTTTGGAAGGGCTTCTTTTCTCCAAACAATTTTCCAATGATTCCACAGGGGTATCTGGAAGGTGCTGTTGCAGATGTAATGATGGCCTGATTTTATAGTATATGTAGATCCTGAGGGGTCCCAACGGAAGCTGTCGACTCCATCTTTTTTGATTGGGGCCATGTTATGGAGATGCTTCTTAAGGGAGCTGAGGCTGACTTCTAGAGCTATAGGGATGTCTGGGAAGGACCAACCCGTCCAAGCATGGGAGCAAGGATCCCAGTTGGAGATTTGATCCAGATTGTGAAGGCCTCTACTATTGAGGAAGTTGATGATGGGAACGAAATCCTCATTCGTTTTCAAAGGAGGGAATCCCATGATCCTATTTGAAGCAAATTTGATGGTTCCCCTCCCCCCCCAGGAACCTTCGAAGTGTTTTGCTTGAGGATATGAAGGGCTTTCTTGCATAGACGCCAGATTTTGGAGGATTCTCTATTAGGTATGTTGGAATCAAGAAGCTTTTGTTCGGGAGAGTTGGGGTATTTGATCTACAACACCTTTTTCCACCAAGCTACGGGTCCAGTTATTAACCTCCAAACCATTTTCACCCCAAAGGCTAAGTTGAGGATTTTTGGGGCTCTGATTCCTAGGCCCCCTCTATCTTGAGATTGGATAACATTTTTCCAATTTACCAAGTTGAACCTGCTCTTTTCTTTCTTTCCCCCTTTCCAAAGAAAATGGCGAAGGGTGACTTCCAGTTTGTGATGGAAAGTAGCGGGAGCCTGAAAAAGAGAAAAGTAGTAAAGAGGAAGAGAAGCTATACCTGATTTGAGAAGGATGAGTCTGCCCGCCGGATTGAGCCAAAGTGTCCCCCATTGCTGAATTTTTCTTTTTACTTTGTCAATGATATCGTTCAAGGTCTCCTCCTTCAGAGGTCCCAAACTCACTGGCATGCCTAAGTAAGAAAAATGCTCCCATTCCATTTTATATGTGACACCGAAAATGCTAGCTATGTTGTGGGCCGCTTGATTTGCTATATTCCACCCATAGACACAACTTTTATGAAAATTTACTGCCCCTCTTGAGTACTCCATATATTGGTCAAGCAGGTTCTTAAATCGCCTTGCAATAGTTGTCGATGCTCCCCCAATCAGAAGTGTATCATCTGCGAATTGAGAATGATTGATGTTCTTGACTCCATTTCCATATTTGATTCCGATTATGAGACCCACCCTTCTGTTATGATCCAAGGCTTTACTGAAAGATTCTGCCATGAGAATGAAGAGAAAAGGTGATAGAGGGCAGCCTTGTCTGAGGCCCCTGGAGGATTGGAAGGCTTCACAAGGGCGGCCATTTATCAGGGGGGAGATCCATAGTCCAGAAATGCAGGCAGCAATAGTATTGATGAAAGAAGAATCAAAGCCCTTCTTTTTTAGGACAGCGAATAAGAAGGAATGCCTTACTCTATCAAAGGCGTTTTCTAAATCAAGTTTTAGCACAAATCCTTTCTCCTACCTAGAGAGGCTTGAGTGGATGGCTTCTTGAACCAAAATGATGGAGTCATGAATATGTCTATTGGATATAAAGCCACCTTGATTTTCAGATATCAGAGAGGGAAGAGAAGGCTTGAGTCTCATGGCTAAAATTTTTGTGAAAATTTTATAAGAGGAGTTGCAGAGGGATATGGGCCGAAATCTGGAGAAGGAGGTGGGCCTATTCTCTTTAGGTATGAGAGCAAGGAAGGTGGAATTGGTGAATCCTCCCATTTTTCCTATTTTTTGCACCCATCTGAGCATCTTTGCTAGATCTTTCTTGATCAGACTCCAAAACTCCCTATAAAAGCAAATGGGAAATCCGTCAGGCCCGGGTGCCTTGTCTGGTTGTAGAGTCCAGATTGTTCTTTTGATCTCCTCTTCATCAATTTCACAGTTTAGCGTGTCATTCAGCTCCTTGGTGATTCCCTTGGGTAGATACTAAAGCAAGTCAAAGTAATCTTCCACTCCTTGGGTTTCAGTGAGAAGATCCCTATAGTGATTGGAAGTAGCCTTCTTTATATCCTCTTGATTGTTGTACCTGTTCCCTTCATTGTCGATGATTGAGTTAACATTATTCCTGATCTTACGAGCAATGGCCTGTTTGTGGAAATAGGTTGTGTTTTTGTCTCCCCCCTGTAACCATAATTGCCTGGATTTGATCCTCCACTTAATTTCTTCCTCTCTGTTGATATGCGTAAGCTACTCATGCAATGCATTCTCCTGGTCTTTGTATTGTTGGGAGAGACCGTGCTCCTCTATCTTAGTTTGCACCTCTTCTAAATATTTCTTGACTTTCTTTTTTGTATCCTCTGGTTCTTGATAGCTGTCTCTAGCCCAATCTTTAAGAGCCCTCTTGACATTCTTGATTTTGGTCTCCCATATGTAACTTGGCGACCCCTCCACATGCTGTCTCCATGTAATCTCGAGAATCGCTCTAACTGTAGGATTTCAGGTCCATAACGGGCTAAATTTAAAGGGGATCGGACCAAGAGGTCGATGAGATTCCAGTGTTAGAGAGATAAGGTAATGATCGTAGGCAGAGGTGCTAAGAATGTTGGTATATCCTACAACAAAAGTAGAAAGGAAGGATATATTCACCAGAAATCTGTCAAGGCGCTCCATGATGTTGCCACCTCCCATTCTTCGGTTGTTCCAAGTATATCTGCGATTTTTTGGAATTATATCCACCAGCTCATTCTCCTGTATAATTGCTTCCAGCTGATTTCTAAAAGGATCATGAGTAAAATTTCCTCCTCTTTTTTCATTAGCATGCAGAATCAGGTTAAAGTCTCCGGCAATTATAAGATTTGTGGTGCTTTCGCTTTCAATTCTTTCCTTCAAGTTGTCCCAACAGATTTCCTTTTCTCTGTAGTGATTGGGTACATATACATTATATATGACTACACTCCTATCCCCCGTTCTTCTTTCAAGTTTCGTTCTGATCCAATTTTGGTTGATGATGGCAGAGTCACAAATCCATCTATGGCTATCCCATATGGTAACTATCCCTCAAGAGGCTCCTCTGGAGCTGCTGATAATTCCGAAGTATTGTTTTTGATTGTCAATAGTCTTTTTCATTTCTTGCTGATCTTGTTTTGTCTCTTGGACCAGCATTATTTCAGGTTTCTCATTGTGAAGAAGGTCTCTCGGGGCTGTTATTTTAGAGGGGTGCCCTAAACCCCTACTATTCCATGAGAGAACTTTCATCATGATACATTAGGCGTGCGGAGAGGTGCTTGCCTCTCAGGATCTTTCCCTGTTGCTTCTTTCTCGTGGTGTCCAATGATGAAGGATTCCATTGGAGTTTGAAAGCCCATCGCTATGTCCTTCTAGGCATTTTGATCTCTGTACTGCTTGGCTGATTTTCTGCCTGGACCTGGTTTCTTGTATGCATCACTTGTGGTTCCGTGCTCTTTAGAGGAACTTCTGGTAGATCTGGAAGGAGGCGCATTAAGGGAGGGATGAGAAGAGGTTATTGGATGTTGTAGGGGTTTGGGTGGCTCAGAGGAGGGGTTATCGGGTAGGGGATCTTCTGAGGATAGGATGAGAAAGGGGTTGGAGGAGGAAGGATTGGCGGATCTTGGGAAAGCCCAGAAGGGAGGGGAGAAGGGGAAGGAGGACGCTGGGTGGAAGATCCAGGGATGTCAGAATTTGGTGTAGGTTTAGAAGGGGGGTTAGATTTATTTTTTTTAATAGGCTCCCAATGTCCGTCGTGCTCTTCATTCTCAATATTAGTAATCTTAGTGCATCTATTCGCAAAGTGCCCATATTCATGACATACCTTACATTTGAATGGGATCTGCTCGTAATCCAACTACTGAATGTGACTCCATTCATCCACTTTTAACTTTATAGGTTCGGGTAGTCCTTTCCCTAGATCCACCTCAACACATATCCTTACACAGGCCTGCATATTGTCCTTGGGTTCGCTTCTATCAATGTATTTGCCTACCGCATTTCCTATTGCCTTGACCGATTCGTCTCCCCAGCAATGTAGCGGAAGATGGGGAAGGCGAACCCAAACTGGAACAGCATAGGGGATATCCAGCTCCGGATCAAAATCAGGTGTCCATTTATTGAGATAAAGACCTCTTGAGTCCATGAAGTAAGGCCCGTTTCTGAAGATTAGATCCTTGTCTGCTTTGGATTCAAAAAGAAATGTGTAATAGCCTTTCCCACAAAATCTTATTGATATTTTTCCAGGAATCTTATCAGACCAGTTGTGTTCAACCCATCTTTGCACAGTTCTTGGTGATGGCCATAATCCAGTAAATTGTCCAATAAGTCCTTTCTCGGCCAGAGAGAGAGCTGCCATGCGAGGAAGTGTTGGTGGAAGATGGAATTCCTGAAGAATGTGAAGTTTCTTTACAAATTTCGAGATTGCAGGTCTAGGGTGCAGAGGAGGGAGAGATTTTACCAGATCTGAGAAAGCTTTATTAGGATCCTCTTGAGAAGAGTCCGGATGGGCCATGGCTAGGGCCAAGGCCTAGAACGCTGCGGTCTGATCCGCAGAGCAATGCAATGGCTGCGCGCACTGGTCCAGACGCCGCGCTGCTAGGTCTAGATCAAAGTGAAATTTAGTTTTTATTAGAGACATTGTCCTTTTTCTAACTATGCAAAAAAAAAATACAATTTCATTGCAAAAAAAATTGGAAAGAAAAACAAAAAAACACAAACCTTAAAAACACTTAAAAAACAAACATCTGAGGGAAGAAGAAGAAGAATAATAAGAAGAACAAGAAGAACAAGACTACAAAATTTGTTAAATAACTAACAACTAAAAAATAATTATCCATACTAAATACATAAGACAATTTAAAGTGTCAAAAATAAGCTCCTCCAAAAAAGGAGTTAATGTTGTATCAACACTTTTCAAAATTGGCATGAAAATCACTAACGTTTAAAATAGAATGTCCATACTTAATATATAAAAAATTTAAATTGTCAAAATATTCTCCTACACTTGCAAATGAATCCTCCTAATCTTCTAAAGTAAAATTTATGCCCTTAAAAAATCCCCTAAGGTATCCTCCCTTACTCCTTGCTATATGAAATATCCAAAAGTGAAGGAGGAAAATATCTAAAACAAGTTTCAAATGGGGACTTACTAGTAGAATTGTGGATTTCTGTATTATAGAAGTGACACACACACACACACACAAGATTTTCACCCCAGACCTTTAAATGCTTCTGATTGTTACCCCTCAAAATATGCACCAAAGACCTATTGACTAATTTGTTTTGCCTCTATTTGTGGATGGAATGTTCTATACCTCTCTAACTTCTTGTCCATCTTCTCCCACAATTCATTCCAAAATGCATAGAGAAATCTGGTGCCCCTATATGAAAGAATGCTCGTTGGTATCCCAAAGTACACCTAAACCTATCTAAAGAACAAGTGTACTACTTATTGCTCACTAATGGTATTTTTATAGGGCATGAGAATGCACATCTTGTTGAAATTGTCAACTATTGGGTTGTGTTATATTCATTCCACGACTAGCACACGTAGTTAACCGGGGGGTTAGAAGGGGGGCGTATCGCCCCCTTTGTTGCACTAACTGTGTAGCGGGGCGGGTCACATGGGGTTTGAGGGGTGCAAGTAACCCCACTCTATGGGGTCCGGGGCAACACCTCAGAAAATTTTGGTTTTGGACCCTATATTAGGTTGGGTGAACCTACTTATGGTTTTCTGCATGTTTTTCGTACATAGTTTTGGACGCAATAGTTTTCGGTACATGGTTTTGGACGCGATGGTTTTTGGTCCATGGTATTGGATGCTTCTTCATGTATAAATATGTATTATAACATTGAAAGGAACATAATGAAAAAACATGCTGGTAGTCCGGTTTTGGGATCCAGGGGAAAATCTTTGTGTATATGTGTTTTATGTGTTATGCTCTTGCATTGTTTATTTTCTGTGTCTTAGAATTGGTATGTAGGTAATTTCTGTACAAGGTTAAAACCTACATTTGGTATCAAAGTTGTTTTGGCTTCAAGGGTACTCCTTTGTTGCTAAGGGGTTTGGCTCGGGCCTATGGTAGACCTTAATCAGTGGGAGATCTGCGAGATCGATTCTGGTGGTGAAAGAAGATGGTGATCAGTGGAAAGATAGAGATCGAGAAATTTAATGGTCAGAGTTTTAAGTTGTGGAAACTCAAGATGGAGGATCTGTTGGTGGATAAAGATCAATGGATCGTGGTAGATCTAGGTACTAAACCAACGGGAGTGTCCAATGAAGAATGGAAGAAGTTGGATTGGAAGGGAAAGAGAAAAATATGATTATGTGTCTCAGATTCAGTATTGCTAAATGTATCAGGGGAAGCTATAGTGAAGGATTTGTGGGACAAGTTAGGGACTTTGTACTAATCTAAGTCTCCAGTGAATAAACTGTTCCTACGGAAAAAGCTGTATAACCTGAGGATGAATGATTGAGACTCAGTGACAGAGCATATGAACGCATTTAATAATGTGGTAAGTTAGTTATCATCTGTTGATATTAAAATTTCAGATGAATATAAGTGCATCAGTTTGTTGTGTTCTCTACCATATTTGTGGGATAGTCTAGTTATTGCAATAGGTAGCAATGCAATTTCCTTGCAATTTGATGAAATAGTCTCATCCTTGCTGGCAGAGGAAATGAGAAGGAAAAATATGGAGAACTATAATGGTGATGCCTTGTCTATACGAGGACGGTCCTAAAATAGAAACAAAAATAAGTCATTGAGTGGGAGATATAAATTTGGAGGGAGATCTAAATCTCTAGGAAAACATGTAAAGGTGGTGTGTTGGAAATGCGAAAAGGAAGGGCACTACAAAAGGGACTGTAAATCTAATGTTTCTAATAAAGGAAAGGGATTTGATGATGCTCCTTTTGTAGAGGTGAAAACCACCTCAGATGAAGGTGTGGATGTGTACTTGGCTTCTTCAAGTACACATGTAGATCATGAGGCATGGTTGATTGGCTCAGGTGCATCCTTTCACTTCACTCCCCACAGAGAGTGGTTTTACGAGTATGAGAAATATGATGGTGGTGATGTCTTCTTGGGGGATGACAGGAAGGCTAGAATCATTGGTCGTGGAAAATTAAAGTCGAATTTGCAAGGTGAAAGGGTTAGAACACTTCCAAGTGTTCTGAATATTCCTGCATCAGCCAAAAATCTGATTTTTGTAAGCAAGCTGGATGATGCAGGTGTAAAAACAGTGTTTGAGAAGGATACCTGTAAGATGGTTCGGGGGGCAATGGTATTGATGCAGGGAGTTTGAATTGGAACTCTGTACAAGCTACAAGGTAGCACTATTGTTGATGGGTGCAACAGTTCTGTGGTTCTTGAAAGTGAAGCAGAAAATCTAGTGGTCTCTGGAGAGAAGATCATGTTGTGGCATCAAAGGCTTGGACATATTGGAGAGAAGGGCCTTCGAATACTTCATGGTAAAGATATGGTAGAAGGTATGAGTAATAGCTCTTTGGATTTTGATTTCTGTGAAAAGCATGTATATGGGAAGCAGAATTAGGTGAGTTTCCCCTCTGGTGGTAAGAGGGTGAAACAGATATTAGAGCTTGTGCACAGTGATGTGTTTGGACCTGTGAAGGTTCCATCACTAGGTAAGTTTGTGTATTATGCATCCTTTATAGATGAATTCTCAAGGAATACATGGATATATTTCCTTAAGAATAAATATGAAGTCTTTGATAGGTTTAAAGAATTTAAGGCTCTAGTGGAAAACCAGATAGAGAAGAAGATAAAGGTGCTAAGGAAAAATAACGGTGGAGAGTTTTGCAGTAAGGAATTTGAAGAATTCTATAAGAAGTGTGGTATAGCATGGCAGAAGACTACTCCATACACACTTGAGCAAAATGGAGTTGTAGAAATATTGAACAAGATGTTGATGGAAAGGGCAAGGAGCATGCTCAGTGGTGCTGGGTTAGGACAAGAATTCCGGGCAAAGGCGGTGGAGACAACATGTTACCTAGTCAACATATCACCTTCATCAACATTGGAGGATAAGACTCCACAAGAGGTATGGACTGGCCAGAAAACCTCTCTTTCACATCTGAGGTTATTTGGATGTGATGCATATGTACATGTTCCAAAGGAGAAAAGAACCAAGTTGGATAGTAAATCTAAAATGTGCATCTTTATTAGGTATAAGGATGGTTAAAAGGGTTATAAGCTTTGGAACCCAGTAACAAGGAAGGTCGTGTACAACCAAGATGTGGTGTTCAGAGAGGTAAAAGATGTTATTAAACATGAAGTCCAACCAAAGGAACCTGAGAAGATAGAGTCTGAGCTAAAGGAGGAAGAATCAGACTCTACAACAGAGGAGGAATCAGAAGATAAAGAGTCACAAACTCTGAGTGTGAGAAGATCAGTTCGAGAAAGAAGGCAACCAGAAAGGTATAGTCCATATGCTTTCTGTTCAAATTTTTCTTTATCTATTACTGATGATGATCCTAGAATTGTGAAGGAAGCAATAGATTTAGAGGATGGAAAACTTTGGAAAGAGGCCATGGTTGATGAAATGGCATCTTTGCACAAAAATGAGGCTTGGGATCTAGTGGAGTTGTTGGCTAGAAGGAAACCCATTGGCAGCAAATGGATGCTCAAGAAGAAGACAAATGCATAAGGAAAAGTGGAGAAATACAAAGCTTGGATGGTAGCAAAAGGTTATTCCCAGGTGTCAGGAATTGATTTTGGTGATATTTTTTCTCTTGTTGCCAAGGTAACTTCTATTAGATTACTTTTATTTGTTGTTGTTGCTTTGATTTTGAGGTAGAACAGATGGATGTGAAGACAATGTTTCTTCACAAGGATTTGGAAGAGGAGATCTACATGAAGCAACCTGAAGGATTTACGATGAAGGGTAAGAAAGAACTAGTATGCAAGTTAAAGAAGTCTCTGTATGGGTTAAAACAATCACCAAGGATGTGGTGTTAGAAATTTGATACATTTATACAGGGACTTAGCTTCACCAGAAGCAAAGCAGATCACTATGTGCATTTTAAATTAATTGGTGACCATGTTATTTATTTGGTCTTGTATGTGGATGATATGTTGCTGGTTGGAAATGACAAAGAAATTATCCAGGATTTGAAGACCCATTTTTCCTCCAAATTCGACATGAAAGATCTTGGTGCTGTAAACTATATTTTGGGCATGGAAATTAAAAGAGATCGGACAAAGAGGAAGCTCTGGTTAAACTAGAGGAAGTATGTCAAGACAATATTACAAAGGTTTAATATGCAGGATAGTAAACTAGTGAAGGTTCCTATTCCTATAGGTGTAAAGTTATCTGTTGAACATTGTCCCAAGACACAAGAAGAGGAAGAGGACATGTCCCGTGTTCCATATACTAGTACAGTTAGTAGCTTGATGTATGCAATGGTTTGTACTAGACTAGACATTGCACATGCAGTGGGAGTATTGAGCAGGTTTATGTCAAAACCAGGGAAGGAACACTAGACAACAGTGAAGTGGGTTTTCAGGTATTTGCATGGCAATAGTGATTATGGTTTTTGCTACCAAGGAAGACCAAGATTGGACAGAGTGTTGGATATTAGTGGCTTTGTTGATGCAGACTGGGCTAGATATCTGGATCAGAGAATATCTACAAGTGGGTATGTGTTTAACCTATTTGGAGGTGCAGTTAGTTGGATGAGTAAGAAACAATTTGTAGTAGCACTATCAACTACAGAGGCAGAATACATGGCAGCCACTCATGCAAGCAAGGAAGCGATTTGGTTTCAGGGATTGTGTTCAAGTATGGGGTTAGTACAATAAGCTATAAGGATAGACCATGATAGCCAAAGTGCAATTTTCTTGGAAAAGAACCCTGCATATCATTCAAAGACAAAGCACATTGATGTTCAGTATCACTTTATGAGGGATATGATAGAAGACAAAAAGGTGTTGCTGGTAAAGGTGGACACCTCGAAGAATACTGCAGATGCATTGACAAAATTTGTGAGCTCTAAGAAGTTCTCTTGGTGTAAAGAAACAATGAGCATTGCAGGGCTAGATAAATGACTAAGCTCTCTTCTGGCCCCCTGTGTAAAGAAAACAACAAGTGGGAGAATGTTGGGTTGTGTTATATTCTTTCCATGACTAGCCCACGTAGTTAACCGGGGGTTAGAAGGGGGGCAGGTCCCCCCCTTTGTTGTGCTAACTGCGTAGTGGGGGTGTCACATGGGGTTTGAGGGGTCCAGGTAACTCCACTCTATGGGGTTTGGGGCAGTCTAGAAAATTTTTGTTTTGGACCCTATATTATGTTGGGTGAACCTACCTCTGGTTTTGTGTATGTTTTTTGCACATGGTTTTGGAAGCGATGGTTTTCGGTCCATGGTGTTGGACGCGATGGTTTTCAGTCCATGGTATTGGATGCTTCGGCATGTATAAATATGTATAGTAACATTGAAAGGAACATAATGAAAAATCAAGCTGGTAGTCCTGATTTTGGGATCTAGGGGAAAATCTCTGTGTATATGTGTTTTATGTGTTATGCTCTCGCATTATTTATTTTCTATGTTTTAGAACTGGTATGCAGGTAATTTCTATACAGGGTTAAAACCTACATCAACTAGAATTAATAGGTATTAATTTCCCTTCTTGGTTGTTGGTAAACCTCCCACAATTTCCATGGAAATGATTTCTCAAGGATGATTAGACATAGATAAGGGATGGTATAAACCTTGTTTCTTGTTTCTAGGCTTGTTGGTACAACAAAGCATATTTACATTTATGAACCTAGCTACATCATATTAAATTTTGGTCAAATACACATACTTTGTAAGTTGGTCATTGCTACATCAAAATTATCTACAACCTTGGAGGTGTGAGCATCTTTGATTAGTTAGAGTTGCTAAAATTTAGGAACATGCACATTGTCTAGCTTATAGAGTAATTGATTCGAGAGATGATAGTTAATTGTGCTATCTCCAATGTCTGCATGACTCAATGTATACAATTGTTCAAACAAATCCCTGAAGTCCTCATATTTTGTATATGCCTCTCTGTATGTGTCATGGGTGAAAGGACCCATGTGCGTCAAGTTCCCAAAGATATAATTTTTCAAGTGGGTGGTATTAAAATAATGTCAATAAATTACTATAAAAACCCCATCCCCTTTTAACGCATGTTCTATTATAACTTACTCTGGGCTTGCAAGTAATGTAGCAACTGAAGAGCTATGTGGATTATTGTCTCCTTTCCCATCATATACTATAAGAGATCCTTGACATAGGCAAGATAGTTGATAACTACATCATCAAATACTTCAGAATGATAATATATAGGCCTTCCTCCCCGCATCAAGACCACGCCCATAGTATACCCATTGACATATGTTTCCACTTCAAAGGTCTGTTGCAATTTTGGTAATGCAAGAACTGATGCTTGACTAATTTAATCTTTTTACTCCTTAAATGAATTCTTTGGCCCTTCCCCCATTGGAAACTCTTGCCACTCACTGTTATGATGTGGAGTGGTTCCACTACTATTTAAAATGACGTTATGAATTTCCTTAGGTATTGTGCTGCCCTGACCTCAGAAACATTTGTAGGCACCAACCACTTCATAATGGAATCCATATTGGTAATATCTATCTTCAACTCTCCTCCACCAATTACATATCCTAAATACACCAAAGAATTCTATGAAAACTCACATTTCTTGAGATCTTCCAGAAGTTGGTGCTTCTTCAATGTCTCTAGCGCTTACAACAAGTGTGAGATGTTCTCCTTCTAGGTATCACTATAAACCAATATATTATCTGAATAAACAATAACAAATGAATCTAGATAAGAGTGAAATATGTCATTCATTAATCTCTTTAATATAGCTAGTGGATTGCATAGATCAAATGGCATGAATAACCACTCATACAAACCTTGTCTAGTTTCGAAGGTGGTATTCCAAGTATCTCCTTCTCTAACTCATAGTTGGAAATACCTTGGTTTTAACTCCATATTGGTGAAGTATTTTCTTCCTAAAATTGGTCCAACAAATCATCTATCCTAGTTATGGGTGCCTGTTCTTCAGTGTAATTTTGTATAAATCTATATAGTCAATATACATTCACCTAGTTCCATTCTTCCCTAAAATAGTTATAATGGGTAGGCCACATGGTGAGATACTTGGTTTAATAGCACATAATTCCAATAGCTACTATAATTTCTTCTTCATTTCATTTGCATCTTAAAGAACAAAATATTTGTACAACTTAATGTTTGACAATGGTGAGTCTAGAAATAATTCGTTCCCATGCTCCACTTCCCTCTTGGTGGTATCCCTTTAGGATCCTCGAACACTCCCCTATATGCCTATATGAACTCCTCCATTTGTTTTCTCTATTACTCAGTGAACCTCACCAAGAATCCTCTTACTCTCATTGACTCTTCTAAAAACTATTTTTCTCTTAAGAATAATAAAACATACTTCTTCATGGAACTAATCAATTTCGTAACTTGGTTGGCACTTACTAGTGAAATCTTTGACTTTCCCTTGTGCATGTTAATGATAAAGGAATTTACATCCTTGATGAGGTGGTATCGGTTGGCTCTCTGACTAAAGATTGGATCCTACTTGTACATATATGGATTCCCAAGGACAACTACACATACATCAAGTGGAACTACATCTAACTTTACTTCATCAATTAAATCAACAATGATAGCAAACTTAATTTTACATTTTTTGTTTACCTTTATATCTACCTCCTTGTAGACCCATTCCAATGTATATGGGATATGATGGAAATGAACCTATATTCCAAGTTTTTTATCATATTTGCTTCTATGAGATTCTCCTATGATCCTAAGTTGAAAAAAGTATAATTTTTTCTTCTTGACCTATATATTTATTTGGAGGATTTTGTTCATATCCTTCTCTTCCTATTGATGAAGTATACTTAGGTTCACCTCCTTCTATACTAATGTGAAAAAAAATATTATCATCCATGTTTGAGATGTTTTCTTCATAATTACTTGAATATGTGGCTATGATATTTTTCTCTTCTGCATCATTTTTTTATTTCTTTGGGTTAAACATTGGATGTAATTTCCTACACTTATCCTCTATGTGACCATTAATGTTATAATGGTTGTAGTGGTTGGTAGGATCTTTCCATTGGTTTAGTGTGGCTGCCATATTCTTGTCCTTTCTGCCTTGCCACTTTTTCTACCGCTCCTTGGAAACTTCCTGGTGTTCTTTCTTCTTTGAACCACTAGAATATCATTTCATTTTTCATATGTTCTCCAAGTAATATGTCTATACACAACACTCACCCACCATTATGGGTTTGAAAACCATCACTTGATTTTATATATGAATGTGTTGAACCCATTGATACTTGTGAGGTATGTTTGGGTTCCTAGGACAGATACCAAAAAATATTTCCATCTCCCTAATTTCTATGATCTACTCTTATGCACTATGCACCCATCTTTGCCTGAAGTAATGCCACTAGATCCACTAGTTCTCCACATACCTAAAATGGTCAAAGTGGGACTTTATGTGAGTTTTAAAATCACCCCACTTAGTTACTAGAGGACACCCCTCCAACCAAAGTGTTACCATGTGGCTTTCCTACCATGTTAGGGCATGTCCCTCTAATTTCAGATGAACAAATGATTTTTTCTATTCCTCCTCTATATGGTGAACACTAAAAGAAACCTCTAAGTGTTGCAACCAATGATTTAATTTTGAAGCATCTATATCACCTTGATACAACTTGATATCCACCTTCTCTTCCTTCTTGAAGAGAGTCTGCAAATGTTTCATGAAACTCAAACTCAGTTTCTCTTTTTTGGAGTTGTTAGAATCCTTTGGTTCTTCTTGATCCCCCAAATTTCGCTCCAATTTGACCTTTGAGTTGGAACCTTCATATTATTAAATTCTAAGCTATTTTTCTAGAGTTTCCATAAGGATTTTTATATTATGACTAATATTTTCTTCCTACACTTCTACCCTTGTGAATATTTCCTTTGGCTTATTTAGAAGGTTGTTATAAATAGATTCATTCGCCATGGCTTAGGGTTTTTAATTTTCTACTCAAACTGTTTCTTGGAACCCCTGTAGCTTCCCAAAAAATACCCAAAGGCATTTAATATTATACCAATATGATCCATAAACTACTATGGATATTCCCCTAGACATATTGTCATAAAATATCTATTAAAATAATCATAAATATATACCATAAAGGGTTAGTTCCTTTATGTTCCATATGTTATCTCAAAATCAGACCCTGGAAGGCTGCAGACCAGGAAGACCTCAAGTAAATATTTCAAACCTACTTTAGGCTGAGGCTTAGTCTCCCCAACCAGAGAGGGCTCTCTCAAAAGACTTAATGTTTTTTATTATGATTAAGATGACTAACTCTTGTGAAGCGAATGTAAAAATATGAGTGGTGGAAACACAATTAGAAACTATCCATTGGGCTTATGGAATCAACATCATTTCAGTATAACAATGGTATCAACCTTACATAGAAGTCAGGGCATTCAAGATTCAACACATTCAGAACATACCAAGACATATAGGACCACACTGTCTATGAATGTATACAGGAAGTTAGAGCACTATGAGTGAATTCTAAGTGATTACACATTCATACCACTGCAAATATTGGGAAAAGAAAAATACAACACATTCTGAACATCGAATCCCTCTTGAGTCCTAAGAAGCAAAGCCCATCTTGTATTACTAAAACAGAGTCTTTACATAAAGCCAAATATCAGAGCTTTTTTCAATAAATTTCCAACTTTGAGTACATTTCTCTCTCTCCTATATATAGAATTATTTTACAAGGCTGAGATTCCTCCTCCAACATGAGGGGAATTCGAATTCTACTTCTTATGACACCTATTCACACTTAAAACTAACTATTTAATACAAAAGACAACTAACTAGCAGTCCCAGAGACCTAATACAACTAGGAGTGTAACTCCTTATTATGATTATAACAACCTTATATAAACATTTAAAGCCTTATTTGACACCTATAACTCCATGAATTCAAATTTGGTGGTGCTCATAAGCCTCCATCTGGCCCTTGATGACTCATCCTTTTAATGTTCCTAGAAACTAGGAGACTGTTCCTTGCTCTGTTCTGGATGAAAACTAGGTCTTGGGACAGAGCTCATATCTTCTCCCAAACAATGTATTTGGAAAACCTGAAGGAGGATTTTTTGAATCAATCCATTTTGAACAAAAACCTCTCTTGGTTTTTTGAAACACGACTCCAGCTGTCCAGAATCGATCCTTGAAGAAGATGTGTAAAACAAGAAATTTTGATTTTTGAAAAACTGCTCCTACAACAGTTTCGTAGTGCAATTTTGGTCTTTCATTTCTCCCAGATCATAATGGATTTGAAGAAAGTGGAAGAGGTTTTTGTACTTCAGTATCTTAGGAATGAAAACCTCTTTCACTTTTCAGAGATGAGTTTTCAACTATTCAGAAGCGCTTCTAGAAGTTGACTCATAAAAACAAGAAGACAGTTTGACTGATAAGTTGACTGATAAAGTTTGAAGTTAAAAAATGTCTTTCCTCTACTTGTTTTTCCCTTGCTGAATGTTGATACTTTGTACATGATCCTTTGTAGAGATTCTCCTTCAAAAATATTTTCCTTTGTCTTTCAACATTGGTCCATGAAAGCATAATGTGCAGCTACAACAGTTTCGTAGCGCGCTACGAAACTGCTGTGTAATTTTAAAAACACAGCTTCAGGTCAAAAATTCAACTCTATTGATCTTTCCTTTGCTTGAAATGGCCTTTCCATCTGCCATGAAGTTGTTCAAAACTGAAGACAAGACACCATTCTTTTAAATAATGTGTTATGTGATTTACGCCGAAGCTCTTTTTACAATTATGATGGATCACAGAAGCCTCAATTCTACAAAAATTAGGACTTAGCCTTACTTGTTGTGTGATTTCTTTTAGCTAACTTGCTCCTGGTTATTCTTCTTTGTACCATTTCACCTGTGAATTGTTCTTGTATCTTTTCTTTGATCTGACCTTTCCCTTTTTTTTAGCCTGCTGGGGTGTGTCTTGAATTACTAATGGTCTTTTGGGCTCCTTTCTTTCTATATACTCCTCCATGGAATTCCTGCAACATGAATATTAAAGAAGCCACTACACCGTCTCAATTTCGATCACTACCTCACTTGCAATGGATAAGGAAAGCTACCTCGCTTGCAATAGATAAGGAAAGCTGCCTCGCTTGATCTTCAAAGAATTCGAATTGAACACCTGTCAATGTGCTCTTCATGCATGAACCCAAACCTAAATCATAACTGTGAATACTTGGCTCTTTTTTGAAACTTACAACCTAAGCATACCAAGACACCTAATGACTCTAATGATGAGGATGAATGGTTGCATTTGATAGGCATGGTTCAAGGACTAACACATGGTGATGAACAATTAACAAATTTTGATGGAAAAGACAGTTAGACAAGATCTGGCACAAATCCATGATTTCGTAACGCAACTAGTGTAAACTCTGTGTTTTGCGCTACGAAATATCCTAGTTACAAAACTGTATAGGTGTTTTCATAGCACACATAGTGTATTTTTGTGAGTTTGCGCTATGAAAACTCCTAGTTGATTTCAAAATGCATGTAACTTTTGAAACAACCTTAACACATGACACTTTGAATAAATGTGGGACCAATGGTGGGTAAAATGATATTGTTGACCATATTTAACAAAGGGAACAAGATTCCTAGGACCTAGACACTAAAGAAAATATGGAAAAACTAAACCTGGACTAACACCTAACCTTTACAATGAAACTGATTTGAAAAAAAAATTGAAATTTTTTCTTAAGTGATAACACCATATATGTTATCAAAGCTTTTTTTATTTATGCATGAAATATATAAAATGTGGAAAATATATAACAATGAGATTAAAATAGACATCAACCATAATGAACACCAAGATATGATGTAGAGAACAATTTTTGGAGAAAAAATGAGTTGGAAGGGGAGAATGATCTACTCTCTTTTGTCTAGAAAGGAAATGGTGCAAGTATAAAGGAGTAGGCACTCTCTATGGAGTTACCTAAGACCTATGTCCCATTTTCTACTACAGAAGACAAACCCCATCAATTATTATATCTCTATCCATACGTATATACTTTTATCTACTATTGAAAAAAGTGCACTTGAATAGAATGAAACCCCTTTTATTCTTAGTGGTTCAGTTATATCAAAACATGATAGCCAAGTAGGTGTTAAATTTGAACCGTTCAACCCTTAACATGAGATACACCTCAACCATCTTGGAGTCTTCTTAATAGGGCCCAGGTGGCTAGAACCTCTTCCATAAGTAACGGGGGATGACATGGCATCCTTTTGAATTATGGTGGTCAATCACAATAAGTCAAATTTTGGGAGGCATAAATTTCTCATATGATCTCTGATTAAGGTGATTCTTACATCCTTGGAAATATATTGATGTGTATATTATGGAATCTAGGTCTATGATAATTTTGGGAACACAAAATTTGGTCATTTAAGGCCTCAAAATAGATCCTAATGTTTTTCACTAAAATTTCCCAAATTGGGGCCACCAGTAAAAATGACCTTGCTAGATGATTCCTCTAGTTTTTCCACTATGAAAACATGAATATGGATTACAAATGATATAATGATTCAATTTGGATCAAATGGGACACATATGGTATTTCAATAGATTTACTGTAAAGCACGTCAAGTTTATGGTGTAGGTAGAAGAGTTGCGTGACATAAAAAAGTCCCTTTTGTATTCATGGAATTCTAGGTATTGTGGATTTAATATAGATGATAGTAACTACTTTTATTCTAGTTTTTCCATATGGAGTAATAGTTTTCATATATAGGTGGATGCATCAAGAACCACAATAAGAAAATTTCTAGCATAGTTGTGGTAAGGTGCTTTGGATCACTTAATCTACTATACTAAAAAGAATTTGTCACACACAAGTGTAATTGCATTCATATGGAATGCAAGGGATTGGCTATGGTTTATGCATTGAAATTTTTTTGACATTTCCTTCTTGACTGGCCCTATATGATTTTCATACACCACTTTATGCCTAAATATTTTGTGAACAAGTTGGTGTTTGACTACAAAATCTACTAATTGTCACTATTCTTCCAAGAGTTTGGTTTGCACTGAAAATTAAGCTAGAGAAGTAAAATCTGGGCCCTAATCATCTCTAATAGATCCATATCGGAGAAGTCACTTGGAAAATGGTTGGAATTACAAGTTGCAATCTCTTTCACTTGGAAGTAATCATGGAATTATTTATTAATATCATCAAATTCCTCAACTCTAGATCAACATTAGGCAACTACAATCAATGATAGCACAAGAAACTGGTGGTGTGCACAATGGATTATCATTTTATTACAATACATTTGGTAAGCTATCCATGAATGAGATTCTATGACAATGCATGTTGGATAATGAATGATAGGTGATGTTGTAGGAGGTCAATGATATCTAGAGTAGTGGACACTATTATGAGAAGGACAGTATGTGAAAGGTATTGTGTTTAAGGGCTTAGTTGCGATCACTATATGTAGATACAATGAAACATGTTAGTACCATGTCTATTAATGAGTGGGACAACTGACTATTTAGGTTGAAATTCTACGACAACCCATTATGGTTGATGAGTGATTTTTTCACTCAATATTGGATATTATTGTCCCTATAAATCCTTGTCACATTGCTTAAGGCATAGGTACATTAAAACCACAATGGATTATCTAACTAGATGGTAAGAGGTCATGTCAACTTGTGATTGCTTAGGAGAGACTATTTAAAGTTGGTTCATTTTTTAGAATATTATCACATAATTAGGATGCATATAGAGCTTGGCTAATGATTAATGTTGACTTTACTTAGTTGTGTAGTGGTTACCCTAGTTATTGAACTCATGACCAATCACCATAAGAATATGTCATATCATTTGTAGGATAATTCCATGGATGAATAATTCAATAATATCCTAGAATGCAAATTGACAAAGGTACACTTGATGAATAGGGTTGATTGGAAAAAAAGAATCATCACCATTCTTTGGGCCTATAATATTATTCGAAAATTTGACTAAGCAACATTGTTGAACTTGATATACAAAAAGGTAGTTGTGATGTTACTCAAATATTTGACCCTATGCCCATGAGTAGCCAATTCTACTCAAATGTTAGAAACATGATAATTAATGGATAGGTTTGATATGTTTGCACAACTTGAAGAAAACAAGTGTTTGTCTTGATACCATTGAATGACATATACGAGGCACCAAAAAGAGTGGCACAATAGGCATATCTAGAAAACTCAATTTGGAAAGGGGGATCTAATGCTACTACATGGCAATAATTTTTTGAAACATCTTGGCAATTTAATGATGCATTGGAAAATAAACTATAATATTGTGTAGATCATAACTAGTGAAAGTGAAATCCAACTCATGCATTTAGACTACCAACTAAAAAGCACAAAATTTTGGCAATAGTGCAATCATTTAAACACACAAAAAAGGTGTCAGGAAAAAATTTTAGAGCCAATCTTGTTCAAGTTAGAGCTATAGAACAGTGCAAGGACAAAACCATTAAAGAAACTAGTAAATGAGGGTCATAGGATGGAGGATATGAAGATTGTAAAATAAATCAATGATTTGCATTTCAATCAATGAGAGTTTGAGGAAAGGTGACATTTTTGGCATTTATAAATATTGGAGTGTGAAAATATGTGTCCATGGGTAGTATCAACAAAATGTATGTCCATACTGGTTTTGGGGGATAGAAAAAACAAGTTGAAGGTAGAGAAGGATCTTGGAAGTGAGGGACTTAGTTTACACCCACCCACACACACACACACACATGACTTGTGGGTGTAGCTTATTAGCCTAGATGAGCATATGAGGGTTATATTTAATAGATTTATTTTATGGATTACTATATCCATGATTACACATTGGTCCTTGAATTTTGCCTAGAAAGCTACTTAAAAAAGAGGGGCCCAAAGAATTTGAAACCCTTTGATTTGTTTTAAATTTGGGATCACCACTTCCACATATCTTAAAAAATAAGAATGTCAAGATTAATTTTTTCATTGACCCACATTGGAAAAATATGGTTGGACTCATGATTTTGATAATAAAGGACAACATTTGTGTTATCATTGGATTGCTAATAGATGTAGAATATGCCTAGTGAATCCTTCTAGGCAAGGATTGTGGTGTAGATAGAAGAGGATTCCATGGAGGAATACATGTACTCATGCTTGAAATAAAACACGCTACACATAACACAAGGATGCATGGTATTATTGATAAAAAATATACTAATAAGAACAATCGTGTAGCTAACATCTACTAGGGTGATACAAACTTACTAATTAGGTGAATTCTCAAAGAAAGTGGCATGCAACATTGACATACATACCACTAGAGTGAAGTTGGACCATGTTACCTGTTATGTAACCAACTCACAAAATAGAAGAAAAGATAGATCAACGACTTCAAAATCAGCCTCTTCGAGGGGGAAACCTCATTTACATTACACAAATGAATAATTCTTGGATGATACAAATGACAAAACCTCCTTTATATATATAGGAGTCTAAGGGGTCACAATATAATCAAAGACGACATGAAAATAATAATGTAAGGGAACATAATGATAGTGGGCTTCTATGGGGTCAATATGGGGACAATAGGGGCACAAAAATAACAATATGGGATACAATGACAATAGTAATGGGAGAATCACTAGTATTATAGGGACCTAACGTGACCCTCTCCTTCAAAAATGTGTTGTCCTCAACGCTTGAGTAGTTTTGGATGCTTCTATATAAAATTCTCACCCTCCCATGTGGAATCTTCAGTGGGTAAGTTCTTCCACTTGATGAGATACTCCAAAACCGATCAATTCTGTAGCTATTGAGTTCTTGTTTCTATGACTGCTTCAGGTTCCAATATGATTTTTCCTTCCTCGTCAAGTTCTAGAAATATTTTTTGAATTGGGAGTTTTTCACCTATAACCTTATTTAAGCATGAAACATGGAAAACTGGGTGCACTCGGGAAGCTGCAGGAAGCTCCAATTTGTATGCCATAATACCAATATTTTGCAACACCTTGTATGGACCATAATACTTTGGTGATAATTTATTATCCTTCTTAGCTTGCTTGAGGGACTTTTGTTTATATGGTTGTAGCCATAGGAATACCCAGTCACCTACATCAAAACTTGTTTCGCTACAACTTTGATCTACTTGTTGTTTCATTTTATTCTACGCCAAAGTGAGGTTATCCTTTAAGAGTTGGATAACTTCTTGTTGATGCTCGATGTGATATTCCACTACTTGAACCTTAGAATTTTATCTTAAATATGATGTGATGGATGGTGGATGATATCCATAAAGTGCCATAAATGGGGACATTTTTGCTATAGTATGGAAGGAAGTGTTATACCACCATTCAGCCAGAGGCAACCATTTGACCCATTTTGTTTGTTTATCGGATACAAAGAAATGAACATACCCTTCCAAACACTTGTTTACTATCTCAGTTTTCCCATCAAATTGAGGATGATAAGATGACCTATGAGCTAATTGAGTACCAAGACAAGAAAATAATTTTGTCCAAAAATTTCCAGTGAAAATGGGATCTCTATCACTTACAATAATTTGGGTTTCCATGTATCTTTTGAATTGTTACATAAATTCAGTAGAAACTATACTGGCCTTAAATGGATGCGATAATGCACAAAAGTGTGCATACTTGGTAAGTCTGTCAACTACCACCATGATGACACTCTTTCCTTCAGACTTGGGTAATCTTGTGATAAAATTCACTGAAGCCTCCTCCCAATGTTGTTTTGGAATGGATAAAGGTTGTAATATACATGGGGTCTTAATTGTTTCAACTTTATTTTGTTGGCAAACCAAACATTCCACCACAAAATTCTGAATATTTGATTTAAGTCCATCCCAAAAATATTCCTTCTTAACCCTGTGGTAAGTTTTTAAAAATCCTGAGTGCCCTCCTAAGGGAGAGATGTGTAATTCCATAAGAATCTTTTGTTTGAGTTGGGAATTCTTACATAGGTATAAGCGATCTTTGTACTATAACGAATCATTTTTCCAGCTAAATGTATCAGATGTACTGAGACCTTGTTGTTGGAAATAATACTGAGAGGGGGGGTGAATCAGTATTATCAAATCAATAATTTAATTTCCCAAATAGATTTGTATACGCTACTTCAGCTAAGTGAACTAGCGTGTATATGCAACAATACTTAAAGCAACCAGCGTATATGCAAAGAAATTTTGATTTACCCAGTTTATCATGCATTGAAATTTAACCTATATATCATAGATTTATGAGACAGTGCAATAAAAGCAGAATAAAGCATCACACATAAGCAACACACATGAACACCAAGATATAAGGTGGAAACCCAACGTGGGTGAAAACCACCTGTTGCTGTCATCTCTGTCTTCTTTTAATAATAATAAAAAAATTGTTTACAATTTTGTACTGGTGCAGACTTATACTAAGATGCAGGCTTCTACCTGCTGAAGGTTACAACCTTCTCTCATTCTCCAGCTTCTACTGGAAGGGAGCTACGACCCCCTAACTCTTGTACTAGCCGATATGTTTACTAGTATGTAGGTTGCGACCTATAGAAGACTATGACCTTCTTTCTTCCTCCAAGGACCACGTTTCATAAATTTTTAGACTAGATCCATCAACAACGTTATAATTGTAATTCAATCATCAAATACATTTGCATCAACCAATCAGTGAAACTTAAACATCACTTTCTGAATCATCCATAACTAAATCAATCAATCACTTTGACAGTGAATCTGATCAGGCAGAATACTGTCACTAGAATACAGTCACCAGAACCCAGAATTCTGCAACAGCAAACAGAAACAACTAAAACATACTTTATTAGGTATACGCTACTTCCATGTGTCGAAGCTGCGTGTATACGCGCTTTTATCAAATCCAACCATCGTACGCATCTTCAAATATTAATTCATAATTCTGCAACTATTCCAGACTTAAGCTATACCCAGATCATAATATTTATAGAACAACACATGCGCCAGTATTCAGATCTAGACTATACATGATCAAACCACATAATGATAATTCATTTCAAGCCTTAAGATCCCAATCCATCATTAAATCTTATCCTTCACAAATCCCTGATATTCATCCTTGGTTCAGATCAAGCATAGTACCATAAGCCAATAACCTACATACTAGATCTCACACTTCATCAGATATTCGATACTTGCACACATGGCCTAATGATCTTCTCATCCTTTTATAGTTTTAGGCCTTTCTCAATACCATGTACTAAAACACTTAGGTCCAATACCTTGGACCAAATACCTAGGGTCAATACCTCGGACCAGATACCTTGGACCAATACCATGGATCAAAATACCATGGACCAAATACCTTGCACCAAAATCTTAGTTTTCCAAGATATACGCGTTTTTCCTTCTATGAAAGTGCATGTGTACGTATATGCTACTTGTGTTCAATGAACTTGTGTGTATATGCACCTTGGTCAAGGTGAACCTGTGTATATCTCTCTTTCTTCATTCTTTGTAGTCTGATATGTAATTCTTTACTATTAACCTGTTGTACTGTGATCTTTCATCTGAGTGGGTTTCCATCAAGGACAACATTTGTATCATAATCCCAACAATCCTCCCTTTGGACTTGATGGCAACAACAACACCTAGTCATTCTCCCCCTTTGACATCAAGGGCAAAGGGTCATGCTCCCCCTGAGTACATGCTGAATTCTCTGATATGTTAAAATGTACTAATTGAGCTTCCATGATTGAGTCCATGCTCCCCCTGAGCACTAGCAAATTCTGCAAGAATATTTTCTAAAAGAATAACATGACTCTATAAATCAACTATGTGAGGATGACCTTCCTATCACCAATGACTCATACATCCATCTCCCAACCAAGTGGGGATATACCAATTGTTTATACATGACAAAAACAAGAAATATTACATCATTCATCCCATGCATAGTGGGGTTACAAATTAGGTCTTTTCATGACCTTTACATTAAATGATATATATGACATTTATAATAAGGACAACCGATCTAAACAAGACCATGATAGTCATCAACAACATCAGGATCAATAGCCTATATATTTCCATCATCAAACAAGTCACCTGAATCAAAAAAATTATGCGGATTTGTACCAAGATCTTCTAAGATAATGCTAACAATGCATTATTAGAAGCATATTCTCCCCCTGAACCTATACCAGATGTTCACTGTCAGATCTAATTATTGCATATATTAGTAAGAAATATGAAGGCATCATCATCAATCGGATATACATCAAGTTATCAACAACTTATGAGGACCAACATATTTCCACATGTTATCAGCGGATTGTAACCATCATCAAATAGAGTAGATAATTGATTGAATGATATCATACCCCTTGTTCCTGAGTCTAGCCCACTACTTTTCCTCAAACCAACATATACGCGACTGTGCTCACAGAAACCGACATATTTACACGACTACTCTTTATGAAACTCGCGTATAACAACCTTTTTCTGAAAAATAGGATGTAACAGTAGGATGATGTAGCAAATACTCCTAAATTTTGTCTGAGATATTCAAATGTCTCTCTGGGCAATCGTTTACCGAATATATCAACAACCTATTATTTGGAGGGAACATACTCCAATTTGACCTTTTGTTCAAGCACTTGTTCACGTAGAAAATGAAATTTGATGGGTATGTGCTTGGTTTTGAAGTGTATGACTAGATTCTTTGAAATATTGGTGGAACTTGTATTATCACATAGAATGGATATGGGTGGAGTACATGTGATATAAATGTCTTGCAAGGTTTGCATCACCCAAAGTATTTGTGTGCAACAAGATGCAATAGCCACATATTCTACTTCAGCTATAGATAATGCAATTGAACTTTGTTTCTTGCTGAACCAAAACACTAACCTAGAACCCATATAGAATGCACCACCACTAGTGTTTTTTCTATCATCAACACTTCCTACCTAATCTGCATCTGTATATGCATGAAAAGTAACATATGTATCTCTAAGATACCATAAACCAAAATTTTGTGTTCCTTGAAGATATCTAAAAATCCTTTTGACTACCTAAAGGTGTGATTCCTTAGGATTTGCTTGGAATCTTCCAACTATTCCTACTGCATGCATGATGTCAGGTCGAGTACCTGTTAGATAAAGTAGACTGCCAATCATGGATCTGTAAGTTGGTTGATGTACTGCTGCTGATTCATCATTTGAGCTGAGACTACATCCTGTTACCATTGGGGTACATACTGGTTTAGAATCTTCCATGTTGTACTTTTTCAAGATCTGTTTGAGATATTTGGTTTGTGAAAGAAAAATACCATCTTTATTTTGTTGAATTTGTAGACCAAGAAAATAGGTAAGCTCACCAAGCAAGGACATTTCAAGTTCTTATTGCATTACTAAAGCAAAATTCTGACTCATGGATTCTTCATTGCTACCAAAAATGATATCATTAACATAAACAACAATTATTAGCAATTTATCAGTGTAAATATTTGTATATAGATTGCTATCTGTTGACCCCTTTGAAAATCCCAGTTGGTGGATATATTTGTCAAGATGGTAATACCAGGCCCTTGGAACTTGTTTTAGACCATAGAGAGCCTTTCTGAGTCTACATACAAGTATTTCATAATTTCCAAGAATGAATCCTTCTGGTTGTTCAATATAGACTTCTTCTTCTATGTCTCCATTAAGGAAGGTAGATTTTACATCCATTTGGTATACTTTGAATTTCTGAAAACTAGAAAGAGCAAGAAACATCCTTATGACTTCAAATCTAGCAACAGGTGCAAAACTTTCTTCAAAATGTATACCTTCTTGTTGATAATATCCTTTACAAACAAGTCTGGCATTATTTCTAATAACTTCTCCATTTTCATTTAGCTTGTTTTTGAATATCCATTTAGTTCCTATGATATTCTTATCATGAGGTCTAGGATCTAATTCCCAAGTATTATTCTTTTCAATTTGCTCAGGTTCTTTATTCATGGCCTTGACCCAACATTCATCTTTGCATGCTTCATTTACATTTTGAGGTTCGGTGGAGGATAGTAATGCTAGATAGCTTGAGGTTTTTGTAAAAGTTATTCTTATCTATATACTTGCCTATTTTTCCCCTAAAATTTGAGTTTTTGGATGATTTTTCTGAACATACCTAGACGAAGTCTTTTCTTCTATTGTTATCTCTTCTTCTGGTGCTTCATTGGTTTATTCTTCAGCATCATTGTGATTTGATGTGGGAAAATAATCCCCATCTTCTTCATTGTCATAATCTTTGGTTTTTATTTGTTTTGGATTTTTGCATCCTTCATCAACTACAACATCAATACTTTCAACAATTTTCCCAAGTCTTTTATTATAACAATTATATCCTTTACTTCGGGAAGAGTAACCAAGAAGAATACCTTCATCTGCTTCAGGCTCAAACTTACCAAGTTTTTCATCAGTCCTTTTGATATAGCATTTGCTTCTAAAAACTTGAAAGTATTTTACCGTAGGAGTCTTACCATACCAAAGTTCATGTGGAGTTTGAGTGTTGTTTACTCGAACATTTGCTTGGTTGAGAATAGTTACGGTGGCGAATGCAGCTTCACCCCAGAAGGTTGAAGGAGTTCCAGATTCATTTAGCATAGCTCGAGCCATTTGTTGAATAGTTCTGTTCATTCTTTCTACCACTCCATTTTTCTGAGGAGTCCATGTGGTGGAGAACTTCCTTTTTATTCCATGTTGTTCACAAAAGTCAAAGAATTCATCCGAGGTAAATTCCCCTCCTCGATCAAATTTGAGGCATTTGATTTTGCGATCTGATTCATTTTCAGCCAAATCTTTGAAGGCTTTTAATTTTTCAAATGCTTCATCTTTATGCTTTAGAAGAACTATCCAACACATTCTGGAAAAATCATTAATGAACAAAATAAAGTATTCTTCTCGACAAGGTGACTTTTTCCATGATGGTCCACATAAATCAGTATGAATAAGTTCAAGAGACTTACTAGCTGACCCTTCTTTTTCAATGAGGTGAGATCTGGTTTCCTTACCGAATTGACATGGTTTACATATTGTATTTTCAAGAATGCTAATATCTAGAAGATCACGAAAAGCATAGAATCTGCATGCTTTTCTTATTTGAGAAAAACTTAGCTGTACCAATCTTCTATGCCATAGTCAGTTTTCATGATTTTTGCTTAGATAGCATTTTTGTTGTCCTCCCTTGGGTATGTATAGTTTTTTTGGAGTTCTTGTACCTTTGATCATGGTTTCTCCTATATCAAGCTCACGAGCAACACAACTGTTTGATTGAAACACCACTTCATTTCCTTGATCACACATTTGACTGACACTCAACGGGTTATGTTTTAGACCATCTACATACATAAAATTCCCAACTTTAACCTTTTCTTTCAAGAAAATAGAGCCTTTACCTTTTATGACGGTAGGAATGTCATTTCCAAATGAGACATTCTTTTCTTTTTCTAATACATTATATGAGTGAAGTTTTTCTTTGTCACCTGTCATGTGTTTTGAGTATCCACTGTCGATGTACCACTGATTTTCTTGTCCTTCTACATAAAAGGATATACCACATGTTTTTGTTTGAGGTTCTTTCCTTATCCATATTTTGGGATTTAATGAAGTTTGCTCCTTTTGAGATATTTTCCACAATTTACTCCTGCATTTAGATTCTTCATGGCCAAAGTTGTTACAGATTGAGCATTCTATTTTAATTTTCAAGGAGAGAAAAGTTATTATAGGAACTTTTATTGATCCCTGCTACATTCCTTTGATTTCGTTCTTCTCTAGTCATGATGGTTTTGTAAGAAACAAATTGAGCAACTTTGTGTCCAAAATTATGACATGAGAAACATTGACCATTAAAGAAGTTCCTGCGATTACTGAATATATTTACCTAGTGATTGTAGTTTCTATGGATATTCATCTTTGAAGCAAATTGAGTATGATTTACTTGAGGTTGGTTGTGGCTTCTGTTCATCCTTAAAGCAAATTGAGCCTGATTTACCTGATGATATGCTTTATACCTTTGCTGATGATTTTCATATTGTTCACTGTTCTTTGCTGCATCAAGATAGCTTTTAGTGGAGGTTGACGACTTCTGTGATTGAAATATTTCTTGTGTATGTCCAAGACCTGTATTTACCCGAGGAGAATGCTACACTTTGATAATTTCATTTAAGGTTTCTGATCCTTTAGCAAATCTAAGATTGAGAGATTTTGTTTTCTCAAGATCCTTTTTTAGACCCACAATTTCACATTCTAGTTTTTCATTGTGTTTTTCTCTTTCAGCAAGTTGGTATGTCAAGGTATCTATAATCATATTCTTTTCTTCTAAACATATTTTGAGTTTAGAGATTTCTTCATGAAGGTCATCTTCTTCTAAATCATCCCAAAAATTGTCATCTTCATAAGCCATTAGAAGTCTATAGTTATTACTATTTTCATCTTCATCATTATTTAATAAACCATTGCTATCTTCATGAGTATAGTAACTCTTTTTACTTACAATTTATTTTCTACTCCATTTTGCAGATTCCTTCCCTTTATCATATTTATCTTTATGCAAACATTTGGCATCATAATGACCGACTCTACCATAGGCAAAACATTTGAAAGGTAGTTTACCTCTAAATCTTCCGGAACCCACGTTGAAGCTTCTTGACAATGTTTACTTCATCTTCTTATTCTGAAATATGTCTTGATTCATTGAGTTCTTCCTTTCCCTTTGCTAAAGCTTTAAATGTGTCTTCTCTCATATCTGATGGGCCTCTTTTTCTCATCTCAAAGGCAGTTAAGATTTCGTGAAGCTGTGTCATAGTGATAGTCTGTAGATCCTTTTTTTCTTCTATGGTAGATATGTTTGATTCAAATTTAGTAGACAAGGATCTTAAAACTTTCTCAACTAAGGCAACTTCCTTTATCTCTTCACCCATATTCTTCATGCAACTAACAACCTCATCTATATGTAAGAAGTAACTAGCTATAGTTTCATCATTGTGCATCTTAAGAGTTTCATATTGAATTCTAAGAGTTTGCAGTTTAGCACGTTTTACCTGAGAGTCTCCTTCGTAGCTTAGAACGATTTTGTCCCATATTTCTTTGGCTGATTTGAGCTGCATAACTTTGATAAACTTTGATTGTGACAGACTTCTTAATAATCTATTAATAGCCATGGCATTGGTTTCATATTACTTTTTACCTATCGTATCTGTAGGAATTGTTGATGGAAATGTATATCCTCCTTCCACGATTTACCAGACATCTATTCCAAGTGATTATAGATAGGCTATGGTTCTTATCTTCCAATAAACAAAGTTTCTCCCATCAAATATTAGCGGTTTTATGGATCCCACACTTTCTTGATTACTCATGATGATGGATCTCCCTTCAAGTGATCAAGCTTCTTCTGAAGGACCTGCTCTGATACCAATTTTTGGAATTAATGTTGAGAAGGGGGGTGAATCAGTATTATCAGATCAATAATTTAATTTCCCGAACATATTTGTATACACTACTTCAGCTAAGTGAACTAGCATGTATACGTGACTGCACTTAAAGCAACCAATGTATATGCAGAGAACTTTTGATTTACCCAATTTATCATGCATTGAACTTTAACTAGTATATCAGAGGTTTATTAGACAGTGTAGTAAAAGTAGAATAAGGCATCACACATAAGTAACGCACATGAACACCAAGATATAAGGTGGAAACCCAACATGGGTGAAAATCACTTGTTGCTGTCATCTCTGTCTTCTTTTAATAATAATAAAAAGATCTATTTACAATTTTGTACTGGTGTAGACTTATACCAGTACACAGGCTTCTACCTACAAAAGGTTACAACCTTCTCTCATTCTCTAGCTTCTACTGGAAGGGAGACATAACCCATTAACACTTGTACTAGCTGATATGTTTACTAGTGCGTAGGCTATGACCTACAGAAGGCTACAACCTTCTTTCTTCCTCAAAGGACCACGTTTCATAAATTTTCAGACTAGATCCATCAACAACATTATAACTGCAATTCAATCATCAAGTACATCTACATCAACCAATCACTGGAACTCAAACATCACTTTCTGAATCACCCATAACTGAATCAATCAATCACTTTGATAGTCAACCTGATCAGTCAGAATACTGTCACTAGAACCCAAAATTTTGCAACAGCAAACAGAAACAACTGAAACATACTTTATGAGGTATATGCTACTTCCATGTGTTGAACCTATGTGTATACGTGCTTTTATCAATGCCAACTAGCGTACACATCTGCAAATATTAACTCATAATTCTACAGCTATTCCAAACTTACGTTATACCCAGATCATAATATTTACAGAACAACACATGCCTCAGTATTTAGATCTAGACTATACATGATTGTGGGGCGATAAAAAGGGTCTTTTTAACACCTAATTACCTCACATTAATTGTCAACCCAAGGACGACTTTTTATTTCAAGAGTGTACTCTGTCTGAGGCGGCTATTTACTTAAGAGCAATGTTTTGCAGTATAGTGCTTAAAACCCACAAGTAAATGAATGCTTGAAAAAAAAATCTAATTGGAACAACAAGAAACGAAGATGTTCTAAACTAAAATCATTCATTCAATCAATCATCAATCGAGGATATAGTAGCAATAACTCTTTCCTCTAGAAATTGATGGAATAGAGTATGGACCATGGATCTGGGAGCATAATAGCGTCTGTTGTGTCTCACGACAACCTTGATCCTCCTCCCACACCAAACCAATGAATGCAAGTAAAAAGGAAATGACAAAAAGCAGCATGAAATGAAATGGACAGCAGTAAAATGAAACAGCAAGAAAGAAACTAAATCTCGCGAGTCAAAACCAACTTACTCACATTCAGCAATAAAATAACAATCGACAAAAGCAATTCCAATGATCTTTACTTTACAAGAAGATATTTACAAATGAATTATGGAACAACAGTTCTTTATCAAACAGGAACGTCAATCATATATACATTCAACACACTAAGATAGTAATATGAGATGATAACTATGTTTCCAAATAAAACATTATTTCCGGATTCCAATAATCATAACTTCAAATAAATCTCATGATGGTAATGTTCAATACAAAAGCT
>APFE031205893.1:0-24230 GCA_000404065.3 Pinus taeda
CCCATTGTGTCTGTTTATCAGATACAAAGCAACGAAGATATCCTTCCAAACATTTGTTTACTATCTCAGTTTGCCCATCAGATTGAGGATGATAAGATGACTATGAGCTAACTGAGTACCAAGACAAGAAAATAATTCTGTCCAAAAATTTCCAGTGAAAATGGGATCTCTGTCACTTACAATAATCTTTGGGTTTCCATGTAGCTTTTGAATTGTTTCCATAAATGCAGTAGAAACTGTACTAGCTTTAAATGGCTGTGATAATGCATAAAAGTGTGCGTACTTGGTAAGTCTGTCAACTACCACCATGATGACACTCTTTCCCTCAGACTTGGGTAAACCTGTGATAAAATCCATTGAAACCTCCTCCCAACGTTGGCTTGGAATGGATAAAGGTTGTAATAAACCCGGTGTCTTAATTGTTTCAACTTTATTTTGTTGGCAAACCAAACATTCTGCCACAAACTTTTGAATATCTGATTTAAGGCCATCCCAAAAAAATTCCTTCTTAACCCTGTGGTAAGTTTTTAAAAATCCTGAGTGCCTCCTAAGGGAGAAGTGTGCAATTCCATAAGAATCTTTTGTTTTAGCTGGGAATTCTTACAGAGGTATAAGCGATCTTTGTACCATAACGAATCATTTTTCCAGCTAAATGTATACGACGTACTGGAATCTTGTTATAACTTTCGAATAAGTGCCCACACTTCTTCGTCATTCTTCCATTCCTCCCTTGCTTCATTTATCCAATCTGGTTGGATAATAGAAATGGCGCACAACAATGCTTCCACATCCTCATCCTTTCTTGAGAGTGCATCTGCCACCACATTTTGCTTCCCTTTGTTGTAGATGATTTCAAAGTCATAACCCAACATCTTTGTGACCCACTTTTGTTGCTCTTCAGAGGATAATCTTTGTTCTAAAAAGTATTTAAGGCTATCATGATCCATTTTTACCTTGAAGTGTCTTCCCATTAGGTAGGGTCGCCATTTCTTAGGTGCATGGAGTATTGCCAACATTTCCTTCTCATAAATAGCTTTGTGTAAAAACTTTCCCTTGATTGGACGACTTTCAAAAGCAATGGGTCTTTCATATTGCATTAAAACATCACCAATCCCATTTCCTGAAGCATCACATTCCACAATAAAGTTTTTGTGAAGTCCGGTGTAGCTAAGACCGGTGCTTGGCACATTGTCTTTAAGACGTTCGAAGGCCTTTGTTGCTTCTGGAGTCCATGAAAATGCATCTTTCTTCAATAATGTTGTTAGAGGTGCTGCTATTCTCCCATAATTCTTAACAAACTTGCGATAATACCCTGTCAAACCAACAAATCATCGCAGATGCTTTATGGATGTGGGGATTTTCCATTCCTTAATGGCTTTAATTTTGCTAGGGTCTACCTTAACTCCTTCATGAGATACAATATGACCAGATATTCAACCTCTTGTACTCCAAAGAAGCATTTGGATCTTTTTGCTTATAATTGTTTCTCCTCCAATAGTTGTAGCACCCTGTCAACATGTTCAACATGATCCTTCCAAGACTTGTTGTAGATTAGTATATCATCAAAAAAATACTAACACAAATTTTCTAAGGAGGGGTTTGAAAATGGAATTCATCAAACCTTGAAATGTAGAAGGTGCATTAGTAAGGCCAAAAGGCATGACCAAAAATTCATAGTGACCCTCATTTGTTCTAAATGCTGTTTTTAGAATGTCTTTAGTCTTAATTTTGATTTGATGATATCCTGAACAAAGATCCAACTTGGTGAAGTAAATTGATGAATGCAATTCATCCAATAATTCATCAATGATAGGAATAAGAAACTTATCTTTAATAGTGAGCTTGTTGAGCTCCCTATAATCCAGAGACATGCGCCATGATCCATCCTTCTTGTGCACCAATACTACTGGAGCAGAGCAATAACTTTGGCTAGGTTGAATTATACTAGCCTCTAGCATTTTTTCAACGATACGTTCAATTTCACTCTTTTGGGCATAGGGATATCTGTACGGCCTGATGTTTGGAGGAACACTTCCTGGAATCAAATGAATAGCATGATCATGATCACGAATAGGTGGGAGACCTTTGGGAGTCTCAAATACCTTGGAGTGATTTTCCAATACCTTTTGGATATCTGGAGAAATAGATGATTCCAATGTGGAAACATCTAGCAAACCTAATTTTGCAATTACACCTTTTCTTTCCTTTTTTAGAAGCTTTGTCATACCGTTAGATCTGATTATCTTTCTTGGTTTCCCTACAATACCCCTTAATTCAACTTCCTTTCCTTCCACAGAAAATTTCATGAAAAGTTCTTGAAAATCAAAAGCTATTGTACCCAAGGATTGTAGCCATTGGACTCCTAGTACAACATCAGCACTGCCCATTGGAATAGAAAGCATTGGGCCATTCAATACATATTCTCCTATAGATAGCTTGATATTATGGAACTCTCTAGAGAAATTTATGGCTCCTCCACTTGCAACCATCACTTGACACTTTGGTGCTGGATATAGGAAGCAATTCAATTCATTTTTTATCTTACAATGAATAAAATTGTGGGTACTTCATGAATCAATCAACACTATTACCTTTTTCTTCTTGATATGTCCTATCTTGATAGTTTGAGGAGTGGTAATTCTAGCCAGTGCATTACAAGATATGGTTGGATTCATTTCTTCTTTATCTAGGGATTTTTCTTAGAGTATATCCTCTTCTTTTGACATTTCTTGTTCCTTTTCTTCCTCCTCTTCATAATCTATGTAGAATAATTTCTTCTTAGCACACTTATGACCTTTAGTGTATTTGTTATCACAATTGTAAAAAATCCCTTTTACTCTTTTTTCTTCCAATTGTTATTGTGTCAACCTTATAGGTTGTGGAAGGCTAGGGGCAGCAACACTTCCATCTTTATAGTTGTAAGTGGTAGGCTTCCTGGTTGCCATAATTTTGCTTTCCATTTTTCTTGCTAACCTAAATGCCTTCTCTAATGAATCAGGTTCCCAAAGGTGAACCTCATGTTGGATATTATCCGTTAAAGTCCATTTGAACACATCAATCCTATGCTCCTATGGAATATCTTTTACCCTTATGTTCAATTTTTGGAAGTACTCCTCATTGTGCTCCATCATTGAACCCTTTTGTTTGAGACTTATCAATTGGCTAACAAAGGTGTTGTTTTTTGTATCCTCATAATGTTTTGTCATTTCTTCCATAAAAATTGCCCAAGTGACAATTTGTTTATGAGAGCAAAGCCATTGATACCATACAAATTGATTTGGTTCCAAATATAAAGTTGCAATACGTACCTTTTGTGTGTTTTGCACATTATGGTGATCGAAAAATTGCTCCATCTATAGTATCCATGTTGTGGGATCCTTGCATTCAAACTTCCTCATCTTGATTTTTGGAATATGGTGGGTCTTCAATCCAACATTAGAGTCTATGAAATCATGACTAACATTTCTTTTGTTCTCATCATGAGTTTCCTTTACTACCCTTTCACCATTAGTGACCATTTCTTGTAGCAACTTATTCAAATTTATCTCAAAATCTCCATCTTATCATCATGCCATCATCTTAGCTTCATGCCATTCCATCTTAACTTGCATGCCATCATATTACTTCCACTCCATTCATCCTGGCTCATTTACCTTTAGTGAGAGTGAAATTTGTTGTACTTTGTCTTGTAATTTTGATATATCATGTTGCATTTCTTCCTCTTCTTCACGAGTCATGCTAGAGGTTTCAGGTTGCTTACTAGGTGTTTCCATTTTATTCCTTTGGGGCATTAATTAATGCTAATAATTCTTCACTATTCCCTTTCAATTCCTTCAAACTACTTTTTCCAACCAATCTTATGCAAAATAAAAAAAAAAATTACACACCTTTTTTTTTCATTTTGTAAGAGCTCGATATTGAATCTGTTGTATCCCTGTATCCATGGATCTCAAATATCTAAAATCTCATATTCTGGTAGCCCTTTGAGTCCTCTTTCTAACCCCACAAGTTTGATCATGATTGCATTCTCCAAGGAAGAGTTATGCCAAATCTCCCATGATGGCTTGATTATAGACTAGTTCAGTAGAGTGAAATTGTATGACATGCTGCGTCTCACTGTTTCAACCTTAGGTTCTAAAAATTATACTGACAAAAACTACAGTCTGTCTTCTTTCTGTAACTTCTTACGAAAATTCAATCTGATATTCAGAGCGAAAGTTATGATGATTTTCCCAAGGTGACCTGTTTGAAATGTAATTTGGGGGTCCGCAAAAACCCTAACTTCCTCAAATCATATCTCCAATAATATAGCGAGACAAGCTCTAAAATTCCGACCCAAGGTTCAGCGTGATTTTTTCTCAAATGGGTTTTTATTTTCTCTTCTGAAACGTCTCAGAAAAAACGTTATAGTGAAAATTCCACGATGTCCTATTTAGAGTAACGAAACCCTAGAATCCAAAGTTCTGATACCAAATGTTAGGAAACCAGCTCACAAAAAGATAGATCAACGCCTTAGAAATAAGCCTCTTCGAGGGGGAAACCTCCTTTACATTACACAAATTAGAAATTCTTCGATCATTCAAATGACAAGCCCTCCTTTCTATATATAGGAGTCTAAGGGGTCACAATATAACCAAGCCAACCTAAATATAGTAGTATAAAGGCACAAAAATAACAATAGAGAGATTCTATGAGGCACAATAATAACAATATGGGGACAAAAGGGCACAACAATATTAATAAGGGATACAACTACAATAGTAATGGGGGAATCACTAGTATCATAGGGACCTAACAAACTCCTCGAGCCCACATAGTCTCAAGGGATGTTAAATGGCAGAGAGAGGCCATGCAGTTATATATATATATATTCCTGAGAAAGGGAGAGATGAAGTCATCCATTCATGTTTATGGTTTAGTTACTGAGTTCTAAGCTTGGACTCTAAACTAGATGGAGTTTTGGTGGATTCAGTTTTTAACAACCAGCGAGTAAGCCCTGTGCTCAGGTTCTGGATTGGTTGTAAGTTGTTTTGGCTTATGTCTAGAAATTTAGCTAGAGAGTAGCATGAGATCCTACTAGCCTAGATCTAAGATCATCGTGGCTTGTTATAAGGCACCATGAAGAGGTGGGCACAACCAAGGGACTAACAGAAGCACAAATAAGTTGTGTGCCACCTAGGTGTAGGTTTAGGAGAGAGGGATCCTATGGTTGGAGCAATTCCTACTAGATTGGTACCTTGTTTGTTGTTATGTGTCTATTATTTGTTTTTCACCATTTTTGATGGAGTTGTAGTCTTAACTCGAGGGTGACCCATGGTTGATATTTATGAACCACAATATCTATGGCTAGGTGGAACATGGAGAGCCTGCAACTAGTCAACTTTTAGTGATATATAAGTGTTAATGTGCCATGTGTATTAATTTATATTAATGTGTTGCATTTTCTTGTAAACCCTAGTTTGGTGTTTTGTATGTATGATTACCCTATTCTGTGTGGAATAATTAATGTGTTTGATTTTTGATCCAATGTGTGGATAAATATTGATTATGCATGTTAACGTTTGGTCAATTTAGGTCTTGACCTTGCTCTAATTATGTCAAGTTATACTGTCTAGGGATTGCCTAATCTCACTGTTGATCCATGCTTAATTTATGGCCAAATATGTAGATATAGATATATATGTGTGTGTGTCTGTGCCTATTTTTGCAATGTTCTAGATTTTAAACATTTGGTTAACTAGTAAGTATTTTACCATACAACTCATGGGTATCATGCATTATGGCCTCACTTGGTGCATTTTGAGGAGATGTAGTTAAATTGGATACAATCACTAGTTATATAGCTATTGGGAACAATTATATCTTATTGGAAATGGACTTTAGCAAGAGTTTAGTGATTATATGTATTTATTTCGATCATGCCTAATTATAAAGTGTTATTACATGGTTCATGTTGTACGCTTCAATTTATTATGAATTAAATTAGGTGCCCACGCAAGAATTATTTATAAATTTTTTCGTTCGGGTTAGTAGTGTTTCCTGGCTAGGGCTAAGGACATTACAAGGGAGGGCTCCTTATCCATGCCTAACAACTTACAGTCTTAATACAAGCTTACCCATAGGAGTTGTAGCCTAAATCCTAAGGTCTTAACCTCTAAATTTAAACGATGTAACCACATGGGAGTATTTGGAACTAAGTATTCTTTTATGTACCATCAGAGTACATCAACATAACCATGAACACACACTTATACATTCTTCATTATCATAATAATAAATAGAAAATTTCAAGAAGACATCAAGCTACATTTTAACCATTTACGTATCAAGGAGATTCACAACTCAGAGAAGAAATTATACTCATGACACATGAGATATTTCACCATTCATACATAACATAAATTCATCACACTCCACAACATAGTATTCACAATTTAAATGCATTTTTGTATTGAAATATGTTTAGAAACTAAAAGCGATGTTTCAACTCTCCACCCAACCATAGGCTAGCCACACTATAATCTTTCTTATAGCTGACCACCCCTGAGAAAGATACAAAGTATGAGGGGAAGCATATTTAGGGGCATTCACACCCAAAGTTTGATCACATAACTAGGAGAAGGATTCCATTGTCGAGGTGGTTTCACAGGCCCAAGGCAAGCACTACAACAACTCACTTTCTCTCTGGTTAAAACACAAGGATTCACCTAATATAAAATGAGCCATGTCTAAGTGTTAAGAGGTGAAATCAACTACTTTTGGTGGTTTGATTAGTTTCCTCTTCATGGAAAGAACCACAAGGGTTTATAGTCCATTATCCATGTGGTTTCACAACTCCTAGTAAGAACAAAAATGATCAAGATTGCTATGTCTCGGTGGTTCAAAAACCATTCAACAAGCACCATAGTGACCCAATCCTCCACTGAGCTCATCATTGATCAACCATGCTTAGACACATCATCCAATGGCCTCACAGTCACAGGGAACACCTTCCCAATTCACAGAGCACAAGGTTCACTTTGTTCCCATATTTGCTCCTTCCATCTTCACACTGGTAGCTTCGAATTAGAGCTCCTCTCTAGTGTCTTAACCTAGAAATATCTTTTTATGTGGTATTTGGCATTTTTTGTGCTCATTACACATCAAGATTCTACACCAATTGTTATGTGTCCCCTCCACACACTTCAACCACTCTTCTTCTCCACACGATTGCCAAAAAACTGAAGTATGAAGTCTCTAGACTCTCTTCCTTCACACCTCTATCCTTCCTTTTTTTATACAAACTATTGTTCTCACTCCATGTTCCATGAGAAAATGGGACAACATGGGCGATGTCCTCCACATATGTTGTCCACTCTAACCTCAATGCTTGTTGGCATAGGTCAATCTATGGTTAGGCAGGTAGTCATGACAATTTATGGGAGGTTGGTATGTCTTGCTCACAACATGCCATAAGAAAACAAACCCACATGCAACAAGAACTCAACAACTCTCTCCTCAGATCTTTGGATTTGTATGTCCCTCCATTTAGGTCATTCATTAGTTTATTTCCACGTATAATTACATTCAACTATAATTTACATAGTTGTGTTTACATACATGGGTGTTATGGAAAATTGGTTGTTACAAGGCCAACCAAGAAAATTTTGTCGATGGATATTCTGGGGATGGAAGTATGAGCTTGTAAACTAACTTTCAAGTGACAATTGGAACTGAAAAACCTAATGTCATTTCTATAAGAAATGATGGGAAAGGGGGAAGTGTTAGTTCTATAAATTAAAAAGATTTTGGGTTCTTAGTATTTTATGGCAATTGATTTCAATAAATAGTATGGGGGATTAATTACCAGGTGGGCCCACAAAATTTCTATAATTAACTCTTTCTCTCTTCATTCAAGATTATGTACAAAGTTTCTTAGAAAGAGCCTTAGTTCCTCACTTACAATTTTAAATGTTTGTGGTCCTTATGATGAAAGGTGAGGGTTTTTAGAACAAGTGTTCAATTCATTTTCTTATAATGTTGTCTTGGTTCATTTTTGGGGGAGGTTTAAACTTCACCCTCAATTGAAGGGATGTCTAGGGAGAAAGTGCTTGACGAAACCAGTTAATTGATTTCTTTCAACATAAGTTGGAAGTGGGGGGGGTTTATAGATGTGGAGCCCTTAAAAACCCAACCAACTTGGGGGGACAACTAGGAGGGGTAGGAGATGATGTGCAAGATATTAGATCATTTCACTATCAGGAAGAATTTACTACTCAAAGTGGATAGATATTTCCCCTATATTATGAATATCAAATGTTTAGATCATTATCCACTTCTATTGGAATTAGATGGGGTGGATCCTTGTTCAAATTTAACTCTAACTAGATCTAGGAGGAGGAATTCTAGTCATTGATTAAAGATAATTGAGTTTCTTTTGACCCCCACTCAAAACTTATGGCTTGTGATTAATTTCTCAACTCCTTAAAAATAATAAAATCAAAAGTGTCTAGCTAGGAAAGGGATAACTATAGAGCTTGGAATGGGTCGCTATTTGTAATGAAAAGCTACTTATAATTTTTAATACCTATTTCTAGCAAGGGACCTCCTGTCAAAGAAGTAAGAGTTAAATGGTAGGATTTGGAATCCATGCACTCCATACTTTTGCTTGAAAGAAAGTGTGAGTGGCATCTCAAAAATTAAGGAGTTTGGGTTAAACTTGCTGAAAATAACACAATTTTTTTCCATGTTGTTAGCAATCATTGCCACAATGTGAACACTATTTGGAAATTAAAGAACTAGTTGGGGGTAATGGTTAGGGGCTTTAGGCATCATGTTGATTTAGGGGTGGTACTTTGAGGACTTGTATCGACATCCATACTGGAAAAATATGGAGGAGATGTTTAAGGTTATCATGTCATTTCTAAGGTTGGTGAATGAGGAGGAAAAGAAGGATATTTTTTTCCTTAAACCTAAAACAGATATACATCATTCTATTTTCCTATCAAATGGATCAGATTTTGGGGCTCGACAGTTGGTTTAATGGATTAAATCTTGTTTTTTTTATATGTTGGGATGAAACCTTGTAAGGGTGATGGAGAAAATTATAATGTCAAGGTAAAATTCTCTTAACTCTTAATGCTACCTTTCTGGCCTTGATCCCCAAAGAATCTTGTTCAAAGTCATTTTTAGGATTTAGACATAATTTGTTATGTTATTATGTATATAGGTTATTGATAAATTAATTATTGTTAGACTTAATCCATTACTATATGATTTTGTCTTAGGAGATAAATTTGGTTTTCTACAAGTATGAGTTATTGGTGTTTCATAGGAGGGATTTCATTCTATTAAGTGTTTCATATATCAATGACATTTTTCAAAATTGAACTTTCTAAATCATATGACGAGGTTTCATGATGCTCTATTTGTATCTTGATTTTACACATGAGAATCTCCCCCCATGTTTAATTGGATTATGTATTGTATCATGACATTTTCATTTGTAGTCCTTATCAATGGACTAGCTTCAATGTTCTTTACAGTCTCTAGAGAGTTATGTTAAGGATCTCCACTCTTGCCCTACTTTTTTTTAATGGTAGTTAACAGTTTAAGTCACTTAATAGAAGAGAAAATGATCTTGACGACCTTGTAAGGAATAAATATCAAGACAAAAAGCTTGACTCATATCCTATTTCTTGATGACATTAACTTAGTGCATTAAGATGAGCCTTCAATTTCTCGATTTGGAAATGGGTTTCAAGTATCTTGGCTTCAACCTAAGACCTAATTTCTTTTATAAATTCTCTTATCATGGTGTAATTATCCCTCAAGACTAATATATATATATACTATTATATAGATATATTATATATATATATACTATATATATATATACCTCATAGTACTATATATCATTATGCGTAATATAATATATATAGTATATATATATATATATATATTATACATATATATATATAATATATATATAATATATAGATAGATATGATATATATATATATATATTTGTGGTCTTATAGGGGGTTATCTCAAGGTGGCCATTTGGTGTTAATGGAATTGGTCTTAGAAGAAATTCCATTTATTGGCATACTCTGGCTCATATCCTGAAAAGTGTGCTAAAGAAAATAAAAAATCTTATTTCAACACTAGGAAATAATGAGGCTAGTGAATCACACTAGGTATAGTGGAGAAAACCTGCAACATCTATATCCCAATATGGCTAGGGCTTAAAAGACCAAAATCTATTTCGACAATATCTGGTTGGTAAATCCCTTTAGATGGATATAGTGAGAATAACATCTAGAGTTGTATTATCTTGGAAAAATGCATTACTCCAAGCACTTGGTTGGAGTGGATATGAAGTGGGCAGAAGAAATCTAGATCTATATCCAATCAATGGAAGGTTATGTCTTCAACATTTTTGTTAATTGGTTGCTTCTTATCATGGAAATTAGGAAGTGATTCATAGGTAAGGATAAGAAAGGATGCTATTGTTGGTTGTAATAGGATCAATTTTCTATCATAGGATCTCATCATTGAGTTGCAAGTGCATGGGAAATCTACCCTTGGTAGAATTGCTAGTCTACATTTTATGTCTATTTTGAACCAATAATTTTTTCTTTGGAGGGTCTAGCTTTGGGAGGGAATTGGGCAAGACATTGGTTCTCATTTCTATCAAATTATTCAACTCTGGTGTTAGGTTAACAAATGATATTGATGAGTTAGTTTGGGGATTTAACAAAAATATAAGCTTTTACTCAACAAAATTAGGTTATCAAGCTCTTTGTCCAACAAGTAACCAATAATCAAAATGGTTGTGGAAGAGTCTTTAGAAGGTAAAGGATTCTCTTAAGGATAAGCTAGTAATGTGGTGTGTATTAAATGATAAAGTATTGACATGGGACATCTTATTAAAAAGAGGCCCAGTTGGTTCAGGATGTCGCCACTCATGGCCTTGTCAAGGGGAATCGAATTTGCATTTATTTCTACATTGTTCTTTCAACATGGAAGTTTGGAGGGAAATCGAGTGTTTTTGGTATCTCCATTCTTTATGGCATGGAGATACGATCAAATCCGGTCTAGAGGGATGGTTATGAAAAAGGGTGTTGGAGGAGTACAAGTATGTTCCTTGTTCAATACACTAGAGTATATGGATAATACAAAAAATTTTGAGGTTCAAAGATGAAGCCCAACCTACTTATCAAGTCAACTCCATAGTTCTAATCGTAATTCCACACTTCAAATCCAAGCCTAAGGTTCAAGTTCCTCACAAAGGGGGTGACTTTCTAACACATCATAACTATCCTTTGGGAATGTTTGATGGTTTTTTCAAGACAAGAATAAGGGTGTGGGACTAGGTTTTATCTTCTTCATAAGAGAACCACACTTCTACCGTTTCAAGGATAATTGAGGACACAAAACCAACAATCGTGTAGAATTCATTGCATTTTTCTATATGCTCAAATTTTCTTGCCTCCCGTCATATTAATTCTTTGCATCCATATGGTGACTCTTGGCTAGTGTGTGTGGATGAAAATTCATAATCTTGGACTAGAGGTTTGTGCATGCCAAGTGAATGAAATCTCATAGTTGTTCACTAAAATTCCCTTTGCTCATGTTTATTGAGAGCACAACCAAGAAGAAAATCATTTATAAATGAGTGATTTATTGCTTCAAGAAATTTTCTTTGTGATCGTGGAAGTTCAGAATGGCACTAAGACTATGTTGAGGGATTCAGTTATGGACACCTTTTAATTTCTATGAAGGCTTATTTTGGTAGTTGTTTTTGGTTGTTACAATGGAATATTTATGTTTCTATGTTTTATCCATGTGTTTTTATGCACCCATATCAAAATAACACAAAAACATAAGAAGATATATATCAACATATTAACAATAAGCCACTTAGAGGGGGAAACCTCCTCTTACATTACATAAATGAACAATTCTTGGATTATTCAAATGACAAGACCTCTTGGGTATATATAGGAGCCTAATGGGTAAAACTATAACTGGGGCCTACATAAAAATAATAATGTAATGGAACAACAATAACAATATTGGGTTTCTATGGGGCACAACAATAACAATATAGGGGCTACACTAGTATTATAGGGACCTAACATGCCCCTCTCCTTCAAAAAAGAATTTCCCTGAATGCTTGAGTAGTTTTGGATGCTTATATATAGAATACTCATCTTCTCACATGGAATATTCAAAAGCTAAGTTCTTCCACTTAATGAGGTACTATGAAATTGATCGATTTCTTAGCTATCAGATTCTTGCTTCAGTGATTGGTTCGGGCTCTAATATGATTTTTCCTTCCTCAACAAGTTTTAGCAATATAGTCTGAACTGGGAACTTGTCACCTATAGCCTTCTTTAAGCATGAAACATGGAAAATAGGGTGTACTAGCAAAGATGCAGGCAACTCCAATTTTTATGCCATAATACCAATATTTTGCAACACCTTATAAGGGCCATAATATTTAGGTAATACTTTATTATAATTCTTAGCTTTCTTGAGGGAAATTGCTTGTATGTTCATAGCCATAAAAATACGAAATCATCCACGTCAAAATTGCTTTCACTGCGATGTTGATTTGCTTATTGTTTCATTCATTTTTTCACAAGAATCAAGTTATCCTTTAAGAGTTGGAAAAATTTTTGTTGATGCTCGATGTGATATTCCATTGCTTGAACCTTAGATTTGTCTCTTAGAGACAATGTCATGGGTAGTGGATGATATCCATAAAGTGCCATAAATGGGGTCATTCTTGCTGCAGTATGGAAGGAAGTGTTATAATGTCATTCTTCTAGAGCTAACCACTTCACCCATTATGTTTGTTTATCAAATACAAAGCAACAAAGATATCCTTCATTTGTTCACTATCTCAGTTTCCCTATCAGATTAAGGATGATAAGATGAGCTATGAACCAATTGAGTATCAAGACAAGAAAATAATTTTGTCCAAAAATTCTAGTGAAAATGGGATCTATGTTACTTGCAATAATCGTTGGGTTTCTATGTAGCTTTTGAAATGTCAATATGAATGTAGTAGCAAATGTATTAGCTTTGAAATGATGAGATAGTGCACAAAAGTGTGCTTACTTGGTAAGTGTATCAAGTACCACCATGACAACTCTCTTTCCTTCGGACTTGGGTAGGTCCATGATAAAAACCATTAAGGCCTCCTCCCAATGTTGAATTGGAATGGATAATGGTTGTAAAAGACCTGGGGTCTTTGTTATATTGAATTTATTTTGTTGGAAAACCAAACATTTCACCACAAACATCTAAATATCATATTTAAGGCCATCCCAAAGATATTCCTTCTTGATCTTGTGGTAAGTTTTTAAAAATATCAAGTTCCCTCCTATAGGAGAGGTTTGCAATTCCAAAATAAACTTTTATTTGAGTTAGGAGTTATTACATAGATATAAGCAATCATCATACCACCATGAATTATTTTTCTAAATAAATGTATCAAATGTACTGGGATCTTGCTACAACTTTTTAATGATTGCCCACATCTCTTTGTCATTTTTCCATTCATCCCTCACTTCAATTATTTAATCAACTTGGATAATAGAAATGACACAGTGTAATGATTCTACATCCTCACCCTTTATTTAGAGTGCATCTTCAACAAAAATTTTCTTCCCTTTTTTGCATATGATTTCATAGTCATAACCCAACATCTTCCTGTCCCATTTTTACTTCTCTTTTGAATATACTATTTTTTCTAAGAAATATTTAAGACTATCATGATTTGTTTTTACCTTGAAGTGTCTTCCCATTAGGTAAGGGAATCATTGCTTTAGGGCATGTAGTATTGCCATCATTTCATTCTCATAAATAGTTTTGTGTAAATTATTTCCCTTGATTGGATGACTTTTAAAGGCAATGGGTCTTCCTTCTTGCATTAAAATAAAACCAATGCCATTTCTTGAGGTATCACATTCCAAAATAAATGCTTTTTTGAATTTGGGTGTATTTAAGACTAGAGCTCAACACATTTCCTCTTTAAGATGTTCAAATGACTTAGTTGCTTCTAGAGTCCAAGAAAATGCATTTTTCCAAGTTCGTAATGTTATTAGAGGTGCTACTATTTTTCCATAATTATTAACAAACTTGCAATAATACCCCATCAACCCGAGAAATTCTCCAAGATGCTTTATGGTTGTGGGGATTATTCATTCCTGGATGACTTTAATTTTGTTAAGGTCTACCTTAACACCCTCATGAGTTACAATATGACCCAAATATTCCACCTCCTATACCCAAAAAAGAACATTTGGAAGGTTTTTAATACAATTTGTTCTCCTCCAATAGTTTGAGAAACTTATCAACATGTCACAACATGATCTTCCCAAGACTTGCTATAGATTAGTATATCATCAAAAAATAATAAAATAAATTTTATAAGGAAGGATTTGAAAGTGGAATTCATTGAACCTTGAAATGTGGAAGGTGCATTAGTAAGGTTGAAAGGCATAACCAAAAATTCATAATGATCTTCATGAGCTCTTAATGTTATTCTTGGGATGTCTTCTATCTTGATTCTAATTTGTTGATACCCTGAATGAAAATCCATCTTGGTGAAGTAAATTTCTCCATATAAATATCCAACAATCCATCAATGACATGAATGAGAAATTTATGTTAAATAGTGAGCTTGTTGAGCTCTCTATAATCCAGATACATTCGCCATGGTCCATCCTTCTTATGCACCAATGATACAAGAGAAGATAAATAACTTTGGCTAGGTTGAATTATACCAACCTCTAGAATTTCTACAACCATACATTCAATTTCACTTTTTTAAGCATGTAAGGTCTGATGTTTGGAGGAACACTTCCTGGAATCAAAGTGAATATAATGATCACGATCTCAAATAGGTGGAGACCTTTGGGAGTATATAATACCTTGGAATGATTGTTAAGGACTCTTCAGAGATCTGGAGAAATGGATGACTTAGATATTTGAACATCTAGTGAGAATTATTGTGTAATTACATGTCGTTGTTCATTCTTAAAAAATTTTGTCATGCCATTAGTGATAGTTACCTTAGCCTTTCTATGGTACCCCTTAATTCAAATTCCTTTCCTTCTAAAAAAAAATTCAAGAAGATTTCTTAAAAATTAAAAGTTATTGCCCCAAAAGATTGTAACAATTGGACTATTCAATACATATTCCCCCATCATTAGATTTATATTATGACACTTACTTGTGTAATTTATAGTCTCTCCATGCTGACTTAGGGGTTCCTGACCCAGGTTCAGAGTTAGTTGCGCCAAAAAAATCCCTACACTACTACCCCTTTCAGCATCAATCCACGGTGCACAAACTAAAGTCTCACCTAAAGCAGTATGGGGGGAGTTGCAACTAAGTTTCCACACCTAGAGATCAGTGTGATGTCCATTTCTAACCTAGATTTGCCTTCACGCAAATATTTAAGAACTTATGGCTTACGATAGTAACTTCCTTCAATAAGCTAATAGGCCTCCACGAAGGTCTACGCCTGGCTTTTGCAAACCCTAAATAGGTCAATTAGCTACTTACGCGCACCTTAGATTACCCTTAGATCAGTAATTACTTGGAATTACCTAAATGTTCGATAAATTTAATAGACAATGTTATAAGATTTGCGTAATCACTTAACATTAATTGCCTTCTTCAAATAATATGATGGAGTAAGTAAATTCGCACATAAATACATCATTATTTTATAAAGACATCATTCCATCACAACATATATCATAATCATACATAACATAAGTAAAGAGCCAAAACATAGGAATTTTTGCAGTAATCTTCTTTATTGATATTTATTAAAGGTTTAGAGACTCAAAACTTCCTTTTGCACTCAGCTGTAGGGGTCCGTGCACTTAGCTGCAGACACTACTCTAGGCCTTTGCGCACTCAACTACAGAGCCTTTTCCTCCTCTAAGACTTCTATCCTGATCTTCCTTCTATTGACCCATTACCCATTACATCCCTCATATCTTATCTTGCCTTAGACTCTCTAAGACACACCTATTTATACAATCCCATGGTCCATGGACCATGGGTAGATCTTCAAAAACCAACTCAAGTTACATAAAAGAAGGGTAAACCCTTTTTGACTCTTAACTAGCTACACGCTCTACGACCACAATTTGTGGAGACTTTACATCTTTTTACATCAAAATTTGGGCTTTTGCCCCAAAACTGACCCAGGGGACCCCATCCCAATAGGCCCCCAACACAAAGATTGTGACTTACCCTCGAGTCACTTGACTGGTGCGGAAATCTTGCTGCGAAGATCTCCCAGGTCGACCTGCACCACTACTACTTTAGTCGTGCTTTGCGTGGCTGCCTACTTCACCTATTCGACCAGTTGTTCTGTGGTTGGTCCTTCATTATCTTTCTTGATCTTCTGTTGTGTAAGCTGTAGGTTCGCCAACTTTTCCTGTATGTTGGTGGAGACTTGGTAGGCTTTTTCCAACCAAGGATCCAACCATGCCTTAAGGACAACCTCATTTTTATGTGTTTCTTCCACTTGTGCAAGGAGTTGCTTCCCCTCCTGCAACTTGGTGAGGTGTTTCGTTGTAGCCACTGAGCACGTCGTCCCCCACACTTTGTCGTACTGCTTTTGAAGCTTGTAGATCTCTGTTTTTAATATTTGCAGGCATCTTCCTATAGGTTCGTCACTAGTTCCATGGCCTACTCAAACAATGTTGGGCAGTCCACAATCGTGACATCCACAGTAGTTATTCCGTCCTTAACAGCAGCTTCGTGATGTTCCCTAACTTCTAACGGGGTCGAAGGTTGTGACTTGAGCTCTAGTTCTGTGATTTTCATGTTGAGCGCGAACTAAACTTGGGCCACCTCTACCTTAGCATCGCAGACACCTGCTGCAAGTTTCATGATCTTAGCCTCAAGTGGTGCCTCAGATATGTGTAACTCCAACACTATCCTGCAAGCCTCTACAACTGTAGATGCCATATGGTCACTCTACACCTGGATCATCTCTTTTTCCTTCAGGGCCTCCATCATTTTGGTGAATATTTTCTCATTGTTCACTCAATATTCATTTATTAGGTTGCTCCCACAATCATAACTCCACTTTCGCACATGTCTGTAGTGTGTGAAGATATTCGTTGGGGAGCGCTACGAGGTTGAGGCCAGTGTTCTTAAGATTACTTACGATGACCTTGCCATTGGTTGATTTCGCGCTCAAGGACCCTTCTAGTAGCACGATTGCCCGAATATCCACTGACCTGAACATCTAAACAACTTACTAGTCCCTGGTGCTAGACGTGTCTATGTAGCACTCAACTATCCTGCGCCCACCTGGATCTTACTGGTCTAGATCTGTAGTTCACATAGATCCTTCTGAATAGTTCCTAGCAAAAAACAGGTGCTATTGTTCGAACTGCTACAATAGTTTTGCAGTGGTTTCGCGCACTTTCTCTCCCATCTCATTGAGATCACCTCCTTTTGATGTTCCCTGCACCTCTTCGCCCATAATGGAGTGCTATGTCTTTCATCACTGCCACCGCCTTGCTCTAATCATTCTTCTTCCTTGGTCTGGGGCGAAGGGGATTTAATGCTTTACTCGAGGTCATGATGTTCCTGTTCAACCTACTGCTTTGCAGTGTGCTCCTTTTCCAGTTGGGCCTTATCCTCGGCCTCCTTCCTTCGCTTCTCAACCAATTGATGGACTACCTGCTTTGTTTCCGCCTTCTTCTTCTTCTTCTTAGAAATCCTCGCGCCTTTGCTAGTACCCGTGGCCAGATCAGACGAAGAATGTCAATTTGTCGACCAACATTTGATGACTTCCTCAATGACATCATTTGTGGCAATATAGGGAAGATCAAACCATTTCTACTGCGGATCTTTGTGCACCTTGATATACACGCGATAAAAGTCTTCCTTGAAATCTACGTACTCCGAAGATTGATCATACACTTTCAGGGACAACTGTGGCCACTAGTTGATGGCCATGCGAATGCTCACCTCCATCAAAACCTAGAAATTTTTTGTCTCCGTGACCGTGCGGAGTCCTTCGTGGCCCAAAGGGAGGCAAATTATGCAACCTCTAGTAATCCTTTCTCCAAGGGAGGAAGCTGACTGTCCTCTGACAGCTCCCAAGAAACTAGCACAATGGAGAGAAGCAACCATGCATAGTGGAAGGTCTTGCTCTCATCATGAGCCTCATGACAATTCACAAGGAACTTGCCATAGAGATAGCGCAACTAGTTAAACTGCATGCCCTTCGCACACTGTGTAGCTAACGAGATCACAGGCACTAGAACCTTGTCCGCGCAACATTTTCTCATGAATTTACAGGCTAATATCTACATGGCTATTTGTACCGCGGGGTCAGTGATGGACATTATGGAGTACTCGTGTAGCTTCTTGACTAGGTCAAATTTCTTCTTTATATTTTTTGACAAGTTGCACTCACTAGTCTTTCTGCCAAAATCCTTGGCTAGATTCAAGCCTGAATGGGTAGGAGCATGATCTGATGGATAAGCATGTCCATGATGGTGATATGCACGCTCAGCCATAAATACCCATCATGCACTAGAGTCAACAATTGCTTTATACATGTGATATTGATGTTGGAGCAATGATAGTGGGGCACCCACAATAGGCTCAACAACCCCGATTGATTTACTTCGCAAATCCACTCAACTGGATCCAACACAGTGACACCCGATTCTTTGTAATACACCCGCTTCATGTAATTCTCCATTGCGAGGTGGGGGAACCTCTCATGGTCAACCAAATCCCATTCTTCCATTTTTATATGGGGAAACTGCACCAGGCACGGGCCTTCAAAGGTGATGTTTTCTAGTAGCAGGGGCATATTAATAAGGAATTTCATCGCATCTGGGTCCTTGGTGACCTTCACCTTTCCTTTACACAGAGGGATATAATTTGGAAACTTAGAGATCGTCTCCATGCCCTCAGCATATATATCCTCCATGCCCTCTTCAGCCTCTAAATCTACCACCTTCTCCTTATCCTTCGCTAGCATCTTATCTTTCTTCTGGGCCTGGGTAGTAGAGTGTTTTCTCAGTGACTCATGCACTAGCATTGGCCTCTTCTGCTTATCTTTATTCATCTTGGGCTTTTCACACACTAGTTTAGGCTTCGGCCTAGGCAACCTCGGTGCCATAGGCACACGCGTCGGAGCCTCCATGCTCACAACTTCTAGAGCTGCTCCTTCATAGACAACTGTTCCTTTGTTGCTTGCAGTCTCACCTGGTCCTGACATAGTGCTGAGAATAAACTGCTGGGTATCCTTAGGTAAAGTATCAAACACAGAGCTTGTGACCAAAAACTGAGGATTCATTAATGACGGAAAACATAAGTAAAAAATTCTAAGGATGCAAAGTGTTCTCTGCTAGACAGTCACGCGTAATTTATAGGCGCATTTGAATTCGAAGCTGACTATTCCCCCCAAAATTTGTCCATAAATGCTTATTTGGAAGTAGATATTTAAATATTTCAGCCTTAAATGTTGCCCCCTGCTCCTCTTAACCGTCTCGTGGCTGTCAAATCATGTACAATGACTGTAACAGTCATTTTCTGTATGTGTTGCACGGTATCTCCCATCATAACGCAGCTCCCTTCACACACATTCTGATACTATGACATCACCCTTTTTCGCGCAGTTCCTCTATCGCATAGCTCCACAGACTAGGCAGTGTATTTTATAGTCCCGTGCTCCCTTGCAACTGCCTGGAGCGCTAAAACTATCCTACCATCATGTAGTAATTGAGTTGGGTCTCTAGTGTATGGCTTTAACTAGCTCCCATTCACTTTTCCCATGAAAGGTTCTTCGTTTAGCTTTGCGAGCTGAATCATGCCCCCATCTGTGATTTCTTTGATGACATATGGTCCTAACTAGTGCATCTGAAACTTTCCTGGGAATTTAGAAAACTTACTATCATATAATAAAACAAATTCATTTACCTTGAATGTCTACATCTTGATGTGTCGATCGTGCCATGCCTTTTCACGTTCCTTCTATACTTGCTGATGAAATCCAGGCAAGAATTTGTCCTCTTCAAGCACCATCAATTGCGTGAACCATTTTTCCAAGGCTCCATGGTCTGCCATCCTTGTGAAGGCTGCTATGCATAGACTAGGCACGATATATTCCATAGGCATCACAACTTCTAAGCCATAGACCAACCAGAAAGGTGTCTGACCTGTTAGTTTTTTGCAAGTAGTCTTGTACAACCATAATACAGCCAATACGCACATGTCCTAATCATGCTACTAGGCATTGCAAATCTTTTTCAGCACATTCTCCAATATCTTATTGAAGACCTGCATTGCTCCATTAGCCTAGTGGTGATATGGTGTACTCTTTTGATGATAAACCTAAAATTCTTTTGTCAGCGCGTTGATTGTTTAGTTGAGGAAGTGTGCACCATGATTGGTCATCAACACTTTGGGCACCCGAACCTAGTTATCATGTACTCAAATAAAAATTTAGTTGTTCTAGCCCCTTTACAATCCTTTATAGGTTGTGCCTCCACCCATCTGGTTAGATATTCTGTTGTAGTGATGACGTAGCACACAAATGTTTTCTTACCGAGAGGCTCAATTGGTCCTACAAAGTCAATAGCCCATTTCTCAAATGGTTGTAACGAAACCTGAGGATTCAGAGGTAGTGCATCCCTTCGCGATGGATTACCTGTTCTTTGACATGCATCACATGCCCTACAATATGCTTTGGTATCTTTATGCAGCGTAGGCCACCACAACCCAACGCGTAAAATATTTTGCGCTGCTGCCTTTCCTGCATAATGCCGTCTTGTAGCTCCTCCATAAGCCTCCACAAGGATGTTGTTTCTTTTGAAATCAGGCACATACAATTGGAGTATCTCATAAGATCCCATTTTATACAAATGTCTGGCAATTACTGATAAATCAACTGTGTGTACTACCCATTCTTTCTTCTTTTGACTGGTGTAGCCTTCTGGAGCTGTACCTATAGTAAAAAATTGGATAATAGCTGCAAAGTGGTTGTCTGCTACACGCACTGCAAAGAGTTACACATCGGGCAACCCTTCCTCCAAATTAATAGGCTCCTCTCCTGTCTCAATGCGCAACAGATCGTCAGGTCTTGCATTCAACCTTCTTGGTTTCACAATTACCTCAAAATCATATTCTTGGAATAACAACAGTTATTTGCATATCCCTCCCCCCCCAACACAGGTTTATTGAATATATACTTTAGTGCAGAATGGTTTGTGAACATCTTGAAATGTCTGCCCAACAGATAAGGCCTGAATTTTTGGAGCGCGTACACCATAGCCAATGCTTCGCTCTCTATTGTCAAATAATTCTTTTCAGCCTTTGACAACTTTCTTCTCGCAAATGCTATAGGATGATCCATCTCCCCTTCACTAGTCTGTGTCAGTACTGCTCCCAACGCAAGACACGAGGCATCAACGTGCACATGGAATTCCTTCTTTTAATCCGGGAAGACCAATATCGGTGCGGTGACCATCTTTTCCTTCAAAACATCCAGATTACGCTGACATTCTTCATCCCAATAGAATGTAGCGTCCTTCTTTAACAACTTTTCCATGGGCACGGTAATATGAGCATAAGCCTTGATGAACTTGTGATAGTACCCAGTATAGCCTAGCATTATGCGCAACTGTTTAACACTCCTTGGGACTTCCAAATTGATTATTCCAACGATCTTGGTAGGGTCTGTTAGTGTCAGTCTTTCCAGCCTTCCTCCAGTGATCAAATGTGCTCTTACAAAGTGATTTTGAAGTGTCAAGGTCAAATTTTGTCATTTCAGTGAGTCTTCAAGCAAAATTTGGTCACTAGGCATTAGGTCTAGGGTTTGCTCTCACTCTTTTCAAAGTTGCCCAAATGCCAACCTATGTCACTATTCAGCTAAGTCTACCATCATTCATATGGTTTTCATTATCATGTCAGTGTCTAATGAGTCATTTTACATCTTGTTCATGCTTCAGTTGTGCCTTGGCAAGTTCATTTCCATCTCCTAGGGTTTTGAAGGCAATTTCTCTTGGCTGGTCAAATCATTAGAAAATCTTGTTTCCAGATGTTCATACACCTTCCCCTATCCTTAAAGTATCTTATCAAATAATTCCCATCCCTGAGATTCCCCAAATTCCTCATTTTCGCACAAACCCTAGTTTCTAGCTACAACCTAGCAATTTTCTAGGTTTGGCCTGTGTTTTTCCCTTTTCGACCCTTTCCCCTCACTCAATCTCTGAGATTCCACTTTCCCTTGCTTCCTAACATTCCTCCCCACTCCCAAAAATTTCCCCAAGAATTTAGAAGCCCCCTATCCCCTTCATTTCGCTCCATTTCGACAAAATTTCTTGTTTCACACATTGGGACAAGTTTCACTCAAATGATGTTTCAAAGCAGTCAAAGATGAATTTTGGAAAAATGAGAGAGGTTTTTTTCCAAAACATGCCAAAGAAGAAAAACCTCCTTCACTTTTTACACAGGTGTCATGGTTTGAGAGAAATGTCAAAAATTTTGTTGCCTCAGGAGAATCAAAGACACCTCTGAAGTGACCTTGGTAAAATCAAGTTTTCTCCTAGCTTGGTTGTCCAAATGATTTTCTTGATGGGTAAAATGATAACTAGACACAAAGACCTTTCCAACGAGCCCACTTTTGCTCAATTCTGACACCGGGAAGTCCTCTAACCAGAGCTGCCAATGTGCGAGACCTTTTGAGAGGCCTGCGCGACCTTCTGGGCAGTGCGAGACCTTTTGAGCGCCCCTCCACAGTGCAAAAATATAACTGGCGCGACCTTCTGGGCAGTGCGAGACCTTTTGAGCAGCCTGCGAGACTCGTTGAGCTGTCTTGCTGCAAACTTCAAAACAATTGCTCAATCTTCCTCCAAGTCATCAAATTTGTTCAAGGTAGGCTCTTTACACATTGTTTTGGAGGTTGGTGATGGATGTAAGCCTTCATGCTATGATTTTAACCTCAAATCATGCAAGTGAAAGGACATTAGGTGGCTGCAATGTTAATGAGCAAACTAGGCTAGGCTTTGTGTTGTTTCAAGCTATTTTTCCCTTTGGTTTTTTTCCCTCCTTTCCCTTTCACTCACACTTATAGGTTCATCCCTTTTTCCCATATTATTTTATAAATAAAATGCAAATGCTAGAGGAGGAAAAGGTGCTTGATGAGTTGTGGAGGATTTGTAGTGACCGAGTCCTAAACCGAAGGAGGCCCGGTGATCCATTACCTGCTGAGCGAGAATCTGTGCTCATCCAGGTGAATGCACATTCGGAGAGGCTGTTGGCTAAGGCCAACCAAGAGAAGAAGCTGTTGAGAAACATGAAAAATCACTATTGGGCGAGGATGCATGTTTGCAAGGCAAAAATGAAAGTGTTTCCAAGGACGGTTGGCCAAAGCAAAAAAACGAAGGAAAACGCCTGATCCACTCCAAATTTTGGCCAAAGCCTCTTTGACTGAGAATGGTACTTGATTGGGGACTCCCAGCCCAAATTTCAAGAAATTTGGAGAAAATTTTGTCATTTGTGAATTTTTTGTGAAATTTACAGGTTTTGGCTTCTCAAAGGGTCTCGCCCCCGGTGAGACCTTTTGTCATCGTAGCTCCGTTTGGCAAAAATTCAACATTTTTGGATTTGGCATGAAAATTTACACTTGCTCATCCATTAGTAATAAATTTCATCGAGTTCTGGGCCTCCAAAAGGTCAAAATGCGTGCAAAATTTGACTTTCTGCCCCTTTTTTGAGTTGCAGAAACCAGTTTTGGGAGAATCAAGCTTTGATAGGGCAAATGACCTCCAAGTTCAAAAATTCTAGTTGGGTTGGAAAGTAGACTCGTAGACCTTTCCAACGAGCTATCCTGCACCCAATTCTGATAACGGGAAGGCCTCCAAACAGAGCTGCAAAAGTGTGAGACCCTTTGAGAAAAGGTGTGCGACCTTTTGAGGAAACTTTGCCAGATTTGACCAGTTCAGCCTAGAAATTCCAGTTTTGACCTTTTTCAACTTTCTGAGGTTAATGATGATCTTAATGGATGTAATTGTGACACTTTTTGGATACTTTTACTCTTGTTTAACTCTTCTAGAAGATTCATTCATGAAAAAGGTAAAAATTAAATGAATGAATTGGTTTCCAAGTTTATAGAGGCAAGTTGTTTTGATTGCCTAGTTTGTAGTGCTTAGTTTAGAAGTGGTTGAAACAGCTCCTAG
>APFE031205893.1:24674-42087 GCA_000404065.3 Pinus taeda
GTTTCCTACTTGTCATTGTAAGTGTGTTTATGTGTTCCATCTCTTATTCTATTGCTGCTAATTAAACAAAAGAAGTGATAAAGTTTGAATTCATGCATGCCATGCTCATCTTTCAATTTTGTTTAATATTTATGTTTTCCGCTGTCTAGAGAGGATTCAAAGTCATTGTTTGCCCTCTTTAGCCTCTCTTATTTTCTCCTTGATCATCCATCCCAGCTAAAGGCATCAGCACAAACTCCTACCTTGCCAGACCCACCTGCAAAAACTGAGCTCAATCCCCGCACCCTGAATTGCACTCCCTCCAATTGCCACCAAAAACCCCAAAAAATTTAAATCAACCCTACTTATCAGTTTACTAGCCTAATATCAGTGTTTCTAATTGGTCAACTCATCCTATTGAAAAATCCACCGAGTTTGACCGGAGAGAGCCTTCTCCTGCCTCGTAGGGCTAGCTACGAGGCTGAATGGTTTGATGTAGCCTTGAGATTTGTCTATCTTAGCCTAGGTGAAATTTCAATTGCTAACAGGGTCCACCATGAGTCTTTGCTTGCATACCACATGACCCAGCAAAATCCCAAAGGGGACACAAAACAAGCACTTCTTTAGGTTCAGCGCAATCTGATACCTTCGGCACGTATCGAACATTAAGCGCAGACTGACTACATTGTGCTTTACTAGCCCAAACATTTTTCAGTCATCAAAATATACCTCCAAGAATTTGTGAATAAATTCTTTGAATGAAGCGATGACTATGCGAAAGAATATTGCTGACGCATTCTTCAGTCTGAAGGGCATCATTGTGTACTAAAAACACCCACATTTTGTCGTGAAGGTTGTTTTACTGTTGTCTTCTGGCACAATCTTGATTTTATGGTATGAATCCATCAGTAAAGGAGTATGCCTCCTGCCCTCCAACATTTTCCAATACCTCATTAGTAGATGGTGTCAGAAAAGGATCATGAATGCAGGCATCGTTAACCTTTCTTCGATCTACACGAATCCTTATCTCTCCCTTCTTCTTCTTTTCCTGAACTACCATTGGGCTCACCCAATCAGATTCCTCCACTAGTTCAATAATACCTGCCTCAAGCATCTTGTCTAATTCGAAGCAGGCTTTTCCCTTACATTTGGGATTAAGATGATATGGCCTTTTCTTAATGGGCTTCGCGTCTGGTTTCAAAGTTATTTTCATCACTCCCAAATCGTCTATGACACCTTTCAAGTCTGAAAATTTGGTAGAAAAAATATATTGGTACTTGCGGAGTAACTCAACAACTTTATTCATTGTGGCATCATCCCAATAATCTCTGATCTTCGTGAATTTAGGCTCTGCTTCAGTACCAATGTTTACGTGCCTAGTCTTCAGTGGCACTATGATATTTGGGTTCTCTATTTGTAGACCTCCAACGTGGCGGTGGCCTTCTGATTTTGGGATATTGATATTCATTGGATCTTCATCCTCCGCTTCAACAATCATATTATAGCATTCCAAAAAATGGTGCAACTGGGTGCTCCAATCTAGTTGAACCAATTCCAAAGGATCATGCGGAATTCGGAAGATCGTTGCCTTAACCTCCTGCAACGCCTCATCAATGCTTTCAAACCCGTCTTAAAAGTTGAATGTCCTTAAGAACCCTTCTCTTAAGACATCCCACTCTGTGGTGCCATGACAAAGCTCTATTTCCAAATACCAATTCATAGGGATTATATCCAAAGTGTGATAGAATAAATGCACCCATTCTAGCTACGGCTCATCCCATACACTTTAGTCTATTTTTCCAGGTGATCACGTGGATCATTCCTCCGATCATATTTTGAGTTTAACCATAGTTTAGGGCAACCAAATCGCATCCTCATCATCCTTCTATAATCATGCCATTCATCAAAGTTGTCTTTGTGCATACCCCACCGGAGTGGGCGTAGTGTGCAACACCAAATCCATCACCTGAAAGCAGTGATCCTCTGGAACTTCTCTTTCAAAAGCATGCAAAAATTTATATATGTCAGTTAAACCATTGTAATAAGGTAAATTTCTTACCTTCTATGACACATAGCACAGCAATTTAGTCATCATGTTTCATCGTAGTGTGGATACTTTGTGCAGCCTGTTTTGTCAATGTTCCAACTGTTCTATGAATTTGAGGTACAGGAACTTTTGCAGTCCCATGCAATTCGTGCATCAACTGTCGGATTAACCTAGTCTTGGTCTCACATTGTTATTTTATAGATCTGATCCAAATCATCATCACTTTTCTCATAGCTGCGGACCGGTTCAGTATGGTGCGGTCCTTCTGCAAGGTCCAATGGTACTACAACACGGAGCGATTTCCTTTCAAACAAAATTGTCTGCTTCTCCAAATTAATGACCCCATTCATGTCGATAGCCCAATCAATTCCCAGGAGCACGGGGTATGGATTGCTATCATCAACAATATCTATCACTTCAAAATCATCGAGCGTGCTTGGACCTTCTATATCTACAGTAACTCCATGCAATAGTCCCATAGGAATAATCTTCTGCAAGTTCGCCATCCTCATTTGAATTGGAGACCACTGCAGCGCAGGCCTCCCCATTCTCTCCCAAGTCTGTTTAGGCAATACATTCGTGTCAGACCCCAAATCTAAAATAACTTGGTCCATCTCATAGTCTCCTATTTTTGCGGTAAGACTCATCTCACACCCTGTTCTTACCTTATTTTTACCAATCTTTCTGACTATGCGGGGTCCATCAAAAGTATTATCCTTACCAACACATTTGTTTATCAACTCCTGTAGTCCTTTCACAACCTTTCTATAGTGCAGTAGTTTCATACAAGTCTCCAAGAAGGTGGTAAGCATAAAGGGGTCAACGTCTGTAGGCATGCTGGTGTCTTGCAGTTTGTTTTGACTTCCTAAGGTAGAGGCCTCAGTGAAGCTTTTCTTCACTTCCATGAATGTTTCCTTTGCGCGCTCCAGATCAAAACCAATTTCCTTTTCCAGGGCCTTGCGGACCCATCCACCTTCTTCAGGTTGTTTACCCTTATCGTCACTAGTCGCAATCCCGCTTTGCAGCACAATATTCACATTTGGGTCCTTTTTGCCAGGCTCGACCCTCATCATCTATAAGTTCTGGGTAGGATATTAAGGTTGCGCCTTCTTCTCCTGCATCTTGGCTATTAACATAGGACATTCTTCGATTGTGTGGTCAAACTTAGTGCAATATTGACATGACGGGTGTGTCTGATTTGTACACTCCCGTGCGTAGTGTCTTGACATTCCATAATTGTAACAAATGACTTGCCCATGACCCATACCAAGTCCTCCTCCTCCTCGGCCTCGTCCACACCCCTGATATCCTCTGCGTGTTTGCCCTGATCTAGAGGTCGAGTTTCTTCTTACATTCGATACGTAGACATCCTCTCCATCATTAATTCATAGCTTCGATAATGGCGTTTGTCATTGCCCACCGATTTGCATAAATCTCCAAACAATTGTTGTGGTGTTTGTACAAAATTTTACAACAAATGAAAATTGTCTATAACATGTTTTCTTGCCACTTGACAAATAGCGCACCATAGCACAAGCCCCACACTTCGTCCTATTGAAGCTTCCTGCCTTTGGGGCATTGGCCCCCTCCTGCGATGTAATTCGCGAAGACAAGGTAGTGATCTTTATCATTCCCCTGGCTTTTACACTTGAGACACCAAACTTCTTCGCGCACCTCCGGTCGAGCCGCTTTTTCCTTTTTCAAGCTTTACAACTCCAAGTAGAGGTTCTTCAACTCTGCGTGAATCTGTTCAACTCCCAAAGAAGCATCCTAGATAGGTGTCTCATGCAATCTCATCGAGATTTCTAGGGCTTCCACCCGAGTTCCTATCTTTTGCTGCGAAAAAGTGATCCTTAGGTGGGGCAGGAGCATGACTATAAACCAATCGTGGTGCTGAATATTTGTGAGATTCATATTAGCTTCATGGATCCTGCACTTCAATATTTGATCTATCTCCCATGGCAATTCACCAGGCCTCATTATGATTTCCTTAAATCCAATTATCGATTGCGAGGCAGATTTAGGCTTATTGAATTCCTTGTTCAAAGTGGTCTAAGTATATGCCAATGATGCGAATAGATGATCAGTGCAATAATTAACATACCATGTCAATGCGTGGTCCTGCAGAGTGGTGACTAATTGTGCCTTCTTTATATTATCATTCGTAATTTGTTGTGTTGTTCTCACAGCCTGCGCAACAAACCAAAACTGATCCGGATCCTCACTTCCTAAGCCCTTGAAAACTAGTAATTTCATCATATTCAACAAGTTGACTGACGACAGTGATGGCAGTGTGGGTGGAGGTGTATGTTATGGAAGTGAAGGTGGATGTGATGTGGACGGATGAGTTATCCATGAAAAACCTTGCCTTATCAACTAGACAGTGCTCTGTGGTGAAGCCTGTGTTGCTCCCTCGTTGTCACTTGAAGGAGGTCCAATCAATGGGATATATTCAGGACCTGCATTTCCTTGATTTCTAAAGCTTCATCCACTTCGCATCAATCCAAACATCAAGGTAATGGCATAACCTGCTTTTCACACAAGAGCATCTTAATCCAAGTATTCAAAGATCTCAAATACTTACCTCACGATCCCTTGAAGAAGCGTTGCCCTGCTTCACTGTAACTGACTGAGGTATCAACCGTGAATTCTCTAACAAACCCTCTAATGACTCGATCAAGCCAGTGATAAACTACGTGTGCGATATTATCTTCAAAATCTTCCAACCTTTGCACAAGCTCCGAGGTCCACATTATGCAACTGTCAAGCCTCCACCTTCCTTGGTCATTTTCCAATTTAGTGATCCACTCGTATAGATCGATTAGGAAAGTGTAGAAGAATATTTAGTGTATTTCTGTGTATAAATACTTGTCCAACCACTATTCTTTTGTTAGGCGCAGATTTCTTTTTTCTTGCACCACGAATTCATGGATCTTTCTATCCAACCACTTCTCAATTTCCTTCTTGGTAAAATTCGAGTGATGTGAAATCATGCATCTCTTTAAGTAGATCCTAGCAACAAAACCATTTGTTGGCTTAGGGAGTCCTGACCCAAGTTCAGAGTTAGTTGCGCCAAACAAATCCCTACACTACTGGCCCTTTCGGTGTCAATCTGCAATGCGCAGAATGAATTCTCACCTGAAGCAGTATGGGGGGATGCTGGAACCAAGTTTCTATACCCAGAGATCAGTGTGATGTCCTTTTGTAACATAGATCTACCTCTGCGCAAATCTCTAAGCACTTATGACTTACTGCAGTAATTTCCTTCAATCAGCCACTAGACTCTGCAAAGTTCTATGACTGGCTTTTGCGGACCCTGAACAGGTCAATTAGCTACTTACGCGCACCTTAGATTACCCATAGATCAGTAATTACTCGGAATTACCTAAATGTTCGATAACTTTAACAGACAGTGTTATAACCTTCGTGTAATCACTTAACATTAATTGCATTCAAATAATGGGACGGAGTAAGTAAATTCGTGCATCAATACATCATTATTTTATAAAGACATCATTCCATAACAACATATATCGCAATCATACATAACATAAGTAGAGAACCAAAACACAAGAATTTCTACAGTAATCTTCTTTATTGATATTCAACAAAAGTTTATGGATTGAAAACTTCCCTGTGCACTCAGCTGCGGACACTACTCTATGCCTCTGCGCACTCAGCTGCAAAGCCTTTTCCTCATCTAAGACTTCTATCCTGATCTTCCTTCTATTGACCCATTACATCCCTCATATCTTATCTTGCCTTAGACTCTCTAAGACACACCTATTTATACAATCTCATGGTCTACGGACCATGGGTATATCTTCAAAAACCGTCCCAAGTTACATAAAGGAAGGGTAAACCATTTTTTACTCTTAACTAGCTACGTGCTCCGCGTCCACAATTTACAAAGACTTTACATCTTTTTATATCAAAACTTGGGCTTTTGCCCCAAAATTGACCCAAGGAACCCCATCCCAACACTTCATCTTTGAAACATTGGTGCTAGATACATAAAACAATTCAAATTCTTGGTTACCTTACAATGAATAAAATTATGAGTACTATTTGAATCAATGAACACTATTACCTTTTTCTTCTTAATATATCCTTCTATCTTTAGATTTTGAGGAGAGGTAATTCTGACCAATGTATTACAAGATATGACAGGATTGATTTCTTCTGTTTCAAACGCTAGAGTTGTTTTCTAATGTAGATCTTATTCTTTTGATGTTTCATATTCATTTTCTTCCTCCTTTTCACAATCAATGTAAAATAATTTCTTCTCAACGCACTTATGACCTTTACTATATTTTCCATCACAACTGTAACGAAGCCATTTTTCTCTTTTTTTCCTCCAGTTTTTGTGATGTCAACCTTGTAGGTTGTGGGAGGATAGGAGCAGTAAGACTTCCATCTTTATAGTTGTGAGTGGTAGACCTCCTTGTTGTGCTCCTTAGAAGCCCACTATTGTTATTGTTCCCTTACATTATTATTGTTATGTAGGCACTAATTACACTTTTACCCTTTAGACTCCTATATATACCAAGAAAGCCTTGTCATTTGAATCGTCTAGGAATTGTTCATTTACGTGATGTAAAATGTGTGTTTTCCCTCTCGAAGTGGTTTATTATCAAGACACCTCTTCTTATTTTTTTGGTTATTTTGATGTAATCTCTTAAGAACTCAAACAACTTGACAAACCAATGAAAAAAATCATGTAATAAGATTCTTAACTATGAGAGTTACAATGAAGATTATTAACATGTAAATAGACTTTGTTGCAATACCATAAAGCTAATACCATGGATTATTAATACACATACACAAAAAAACTAGAACTTCATATAACACTTGTTCATGTGCCATTTTTTTCAATTAATCAATTTAACTAAAAATACAAAAAATACATAACTACTTTGAAGATAAATCTCAACCTTTGATTTGTATATACTACTTAGAATATTCCAAAATAAGCATAAATCACTTTGTGATGTGAAGATCATCACTTCGAAACTTCGTGGCAAAAAATCCAGCCATTTTACGGGCTAGTGTGGCCAAGGTCGGGTGCAATTCCTACGAGACTTTTATGGCTTTGATGCCCCTAGGTCACAGTTTCTCAAGCCAAAAGTCAAGCTTGATGTAATCTTTGGAGAACTCAAACAACTTGACAAACCAAAGAAATAAATCATGCAATAAGATTCTTAACTATGTGAGTTACAATGGAGATTCTTAACATGTAAATAGACTTTGTTACAAAACCATAGGCTTATACCATGGATTATCAATACCACATGCCCAAAAAAACTAAAACTTACTTCATATAACACTTGTTCATGTGCCATTTTTTTCAATTAATCAATTTAATTAAAAGAGCAAAAAAAGACATAACTACTTTCGAGATAGATCTCAACCTTCGATTTATGTATACTACTAAGAATATTCAAGAATATTCCTTGGAGATTAAATCTCTACTATCCACCTAATAATTATTAATAATTAATTTAAAATTCTAAAAATTTATTCCAAAATAAGCATAAATCACTTTGTTATGTGAAGGCCAGCACTTCGAAACTTCGTGGCAAAAAATCTAGCCATGTTAAAGGCTAGTGTGGCCAAGGTTGGGTGCGATCCCTGGGAGATTTTTATGGCTTTGAGGGGTTTTTTATGGCTTTGATGCCCCTCAGTCACGGTTTCTCAAGCCACCAAGTCAAGCTTGATGTAATCTATGGAGAACTCAAACAACTTGACAAACCAAAGAAAAAATTCATGCCATAAGATTTTTAATTATGAGAGTTACAATGGAGATTCTTAACATGTAAATAGACTTTGTTACAATAACATAAGCTTATACCATGGATTATCAATACCACATGCCCAAAAAAACTAGAACTTACTTCATATAACACTCGTTCATATGGCATTTTTTTCAATTAATCAATTTGATAAAAAGAGCAAAAAGGACATAACTACTCTCAACTTTTGATTTGTGTATGCTACTAAGAATATTCGAGAATATTCCTTGGAGATTAAATCTCTATTATTCGCTTAATAATTATTAATAATTAATTTAAAATTCTGAAAAATCTTATTTCAAAATAAGAATCAATCACTTTATGATGTGAAGGTCACCACTTCGAAACTTTGTGGACTAGTGTGGCTAAGGCCATGTGCGATCCCTGAGAGATTTTTATAATAATTATTAATAATTAATTTAAAATTCTGAAAAATCTTATTTCAAAATAAGAATCAATCACTTTATGATGTGAAGGTCACCACTTCGAAACTTTGTGGACTAGTGTGGCTAAGGCCATGTGCGATCCCTGAGAGATTTTTAATAATTATTAATAATTAATTAAAAAATCTAAAAAATCTTATTTCAAAATAAGAATCAATCACTTTATGATGTGAAGGTCGCCACTTCGAAACTTTGTGGACTAGAGATTTTTAATAATTATTAATAATTAATTAAAAATTCTGAAAAATCTTATTTCAAAATAAGAATCAATCACTTTATGATGTGAAGGTCGCCACTTCGAAACTTTGTGGACTAGTCTGGCCAAGGCCATGTGCGATCCCTCAGAGATTTTTATGGTGGCTTTGATGCCCTTCGGTCACGATTTCTCAAGCCAGAGGTCAAGCTTGATGTAATCTCTGGAGAAGATGGGAGTTGTTTTTTATGGCTTTGATGCCTCTTGGTCATGGTTTCTTAAGTATGAGAGTTAAGATGGAGATTCTTAACATGTAAATAGATTTTGTTACAATACCATATGCTAATACCATGGATTATCAATACCACATGCCCAAAAAATAGAACTTACTTCATATAACATTTGTTCATGTAGGATTTTTTTTTAATTAATCAATTTAATTAAAAAAGGCAAAAAAAACAACTATTTTAGAAATAAATTTCAACTAAAAATATACTATTAAGAATATTAAAAAATATTCTTTAAAAATTAAATCTCTACTATCCACCTAATAATTAATTTAAAATTCCTAAAAATCTTATATAACAATCCCTACTTAATTAACAAAAATAAAAATAACCTCGACAAATATTAATTATATTCCCACATTTGTCATTGAATATGGCTGAAATAATGACAAAATGCTGATACCACCTGTCCTTTGTACTTTCGTATAACGAAAATTATTATTATATAAAAAAACAAAACATTTTGTTAAAAATCCATATTTTACATTTATTAATATAGAATTTAATTATAGCCAGTTGATATCTATTAACATTGAATTTAATTTAATTATAGTTATGGTTTTCAAAAGTTAATGGTTCTGGTGCGGTTTGAGTAGCAAAAATTGCAAAGCACAAAAATATTCTGAAATAAAAATAACGCAACAAATATTAATTTTGGCGGAATCCCACGATCGAGTGGGCCAAAGATGCAGAGAAGCAATTCAGCACTCTGATAACTATAGTAACGACAGTCGTTTCGTATTTTAAAACGATCCAACCGTTTCTGTAATATATGCTATCGTCGGATATTATGTTGGACACAGGAGGACTGCACAACCAGCAAAGCGTAAAAACTGAGACTATTCAGTAATATTTTCTATACATAAGGATGCTAAATTTTACCTTCTAACACACAGTTCCGGACCGAAAGAAATTGATGCTGTTTGCTCATAAAGAATCAAACCAGTTCTACAACCAATCTTTGTGGATTCAAAGATGCAGCTATTGCTATTGTTTTTTGCTGAGCCAAGGGATAGAAACCTGGAATATGGCCGGCGCCCGCACAGCATCCCCTGTTTCAAAGGAACTGTGACAAATTAGCTGATTCCATCTGCAATTACACCGTCAGATTTTTTCGCCATGGTCGTGTAGGTTGTTATTGCTCCGATCTTCTGTTGATTGAGAATAGCAGCAACAATTCAGGCGTTCGGGTTCCTGTTACTGTTCGTTTTCGGGTTCGTGTTCTCCGCCTTAAAGCCCTAAAAAGAATAGAAGAAACAAGGAGCAGAGGCTCGAAACCACGACCTGGAGGTAGATGGAGAGGACAAACGTACTGTAAATAATGCATCTCCTTACGGTTTGGGAAAACAGTAATAACTTCAAGAATTGGAAATTAAAGTGGAAATAGGATTAAAGATGGAATACCTTGCTGTAGAGGATTGGATTAGCAGAGGCGCCTGACAGGGATCCGTGCAATCCCACATCATAAGCTGGGCTGCCGTCGGATTTAAAGAGGCCGTAGTTTCTTTCCGAGGTCTTGCCAGGCTTTTGATCCTCGTTGAAGAGGGCAAAGACATAGCTTTCCAGCCTAACCGACGGTCGCATGGGAGTCCCCTGGTTCTGCGCCAGGAGCTGGAGGAGGTTGCCGTTATAAATCCGGGCATTTTCCGGCGTAGCGCCGACTTCGTCCGAGTCGCCCTTGGAGGGCCATCCGGTCTCGGAAACCTTGATTTCCATGGCGGAGTAACCGAGCGCCGAGAGCGCAGAATAAACGGCGTCTATCTGAGCGTGGAGCATGTTGCTGTAGTGCAGATTCGTGCCTGCGTCCACCGTTCCGGCGTTCGGCTGGAAGAGAACGTAGTCCAGCGGGATTTGATCGGCGTTATCCTTGTAGGCAAAATAGGGGTAGGCATTGATTAGGAAAGGCGACGTTGTCTGGGAAAGAAAATCAAGAAGCGGTCTCAGGAAGGCGGTGAGCTCCGGTTTGAAGGCGCCCGCGGAGGGCGGGTATGACGTGGCCAGCACAAAGCTCGAATGCGCCGTGGTCACGTTCACGGAGTCCTGCAACCCCAGGCTTACCAGAGCCGAATGTATGTTCTGCATCGCCGGAACAAGATTGGACATCAGGAGCGTATTGTTGCTCGTGAAGACTTCGTTGCCCACGGCAATGCACGTGATGTTGGTGCCCGGTAAGTAACCTTGCACGTTTTCCTTCACCCAGTCCACTGCCGCTGCCTGATCCGTCATATTGCCCACATATTCGTTGCTCAGCCCCACTACAAATTCGATTCCGGTGTTCGCAAACGCCTCTAGAACCTCCCGGTTCGCGTCGTATAATTTCACTTTCTTGATAATATTGATCGAGCGCAGTAGCCCCGCTACGCGCTGCGGAGACGGCAAGTTATCTGCAATTTGCCCGTAATTGATGCCAATTGTTGCGTTGCTCGCTGTACCAGTCCTTGCGCTACCTTCACAAGCAACGGTGCGCAATGTCAGTTGACAGTTCCAGCTCAATTTGACATCATTGGAGATTCGAACCCATGACCAGAGATGCAAAACATACATGTAAATTGAATAGTAGTGATAGAAAACATTGGGGTTCCTTGGACTTAATACTGAAATTAGAATTGAATTGAAGTGAAACCATTCATGTACCTGAGAGTAATAAGAAGAAGATGAAATTGGAAATGATTAATGCCAATCCTGATCTGGGTCCTTCCATTGCCATTGCCAATGCTTAGTCCCTCCTCCGTCCCCACCGACTGCAGCAACAATATGACCAACGGCAAAATTAATTGGTGGCCTTGGCCAGCAATGGGAACTGAATAAAAATGTGCTGCTACTCCAATCTGCAGTCCTTCCTGGGCCCAGACTGGCCCTTATTCTTCTGCTGCTGCTCTGGTAATATATTCCTCTCTGCTCTCCTCTACAATATATATATCTTTATGTGAATTTGAAGCCAAATTATCCTGCCCCCATTTCGTTTTGTGATCGCGAGCTCGATTCCTGTCCTGTCGGAAGTTATCCTTTTCCGTCTTCTGTCATGAAATATAAGTTATTCCTTCCGTCTTTTACCAGGAAATATGACCTGGATATCTCTTCAGCGTACCAGCACAACCCAAGAGCCAAATTTACATGCCAAGGGCGCCGTCTACCATATCGTCAATTTATCCTTTCAATATATCCATGAGTGTCATGCACGTTAATCTGTTGCAACTTGTTGCAGTACTGTCTTCGTCACTGCAGTTTAGCTCAGAAACTGAAAAGGTTAAAAAAATGAGCGCACGGACATTTACTATACACTGCGGTAACTCACGCCATTTTCCACATTAACATCTGACAAAACCGTTTGCATCAATCTAACCAGAGTTTGAAAATTATAAAAATTAATATTTTGATAAAGTCGGTAGAGTATTTTTTATTTTATAAATTAATATTTTGATAAAGTCGGTGGAGTATTTTTGTAAATTCAGTTATAATTGTTAAATTTCACGATTGTGAGTGGTTTTGATGTTTTTAATGATATTAAATTAATTTTTAATATTAACTACTATTACAAAATTTATGATTTTTTTTTTCACAAATTTTAACTACTTTTAACCGCAGTTCAGCCAATAAAAGTTTTTTTTCACAAATTTTAACTACTTTTAACCACAGTTCAGCCATTTCCTCAGCTAAACTGCGCCTGTTTTAACGGCCTTTTCTTGAGTAAATCCATAGAACCCGAGTTACCCGTGAGTCAGGCCGCATTTTCTCTCCCCGTGGTCAGGTCCTTAACCACTTTTTCAACGACCAATAACCAGTTTGTTCCGACACGTATTTTTTGTTTGACACGTGGATCGCAATCCAACGTTACAGGTTACTAGTACTGAAACGCCACGTGGTGAAGCAATCGTGCGGGTAATATAAAACAAGGATTTTTTTCCTTTTTGAAAATCGCAGGTCCACTGCTATCTTTGAACGCCGGCATCTTTCGGTAAATCCCGTCATACCCACCGCCCAAACGGATATTCCTTTTTCCTTTTCTTTTGTCAAATATTAGTCCTCAGAATTTTGAGTACTTATTTCATTTTCTCGATAATATTTTAAAAAACCCGCATTATTTTCGTTCACATTTTAATTTGAAGTAGCGGTCTATCGAGGTCACAAGGTCACATTTAGGACGGGACGACTATTTTATTTTCGTTCATATTTTAATTTGAAGGAGCGGTCTATCGAGGTCACAACGTCACATTTATGACGGGAGGACTATTCAGTCGTTTAGTGTGATATGGTTTTTTCAAAATATCTAGTTAGGGGAGTGTTTATGTTTATTTCAAAATATCTAGTTATGGGAGTGTTTGAATTAAATTTTTGATGGTGGAAATAAATTTATTACTATGAAAAATTTGTTGTATTTTTTGATAGTGGAAATAGATTTAGCATTATGAAAAAATTTTTGAGCACCCAAAACTCTGAAGAGTTTGACGATTGAGATTTCCAAAAGTTTCTCCTTAAAGGAAGGGGACAATTTAGCAAAATAAAAAATCTACGGAGCACCAAAATCTAGATTTCCAATTTTCTTTTACAAAATCATGCCTTAATTTCTATTATTTTCTAAGCAAAAATGTGACCTCATTTTTATAAGGTGGTAAAATATGTTATAATTCTATTGTCAAACTAGCAATAATGATAGCCTAGCTGCTATCCTTAAACGAAGGCTAATTTATCGCTCCTAAGGAAAACCAAATCAAACTACCTAACATTCTCAGGTTGCTCAATTGCACGTTGATTTATCACTCCTATTCAAGGAATATTCAAGGAAAAATTCCAGATAGCTCAAATGCAGGGTGATTTATCACTCCTATTCAAGGAATATTCAAGGAATTCTTGGATGATGGTCTAGAAGGGGGCAAATTTCCACTCTTGCGATATGTCTTTTTGTCTTGTGCCGTAACCTAGTTGGTGGTCTAAAAGGGGGCAGAGTTCCACTCTTGCTATGTCTTTTTGTCTTGGCCTATATGGTCTAGAAGGGAGCAGACTTCCACTCTTGCTATGTCTTTTTGTCTTGGCCTATATGGTCTAGAAGGGAGCAGACTTCCACTCTTGCTATGTCTTTTTGTCTTGGGCTTTAACCTGGTTGATGGTCTAGAAAGGAGCAAACTTCCACTCTTACTATGTCTTTTTGTCTTGGATCGTTAATCTACTTCTTTACTTCCATTCTTACTTCTATAACCTTCCATACTCTTAATCAAATAAAAACCAGAAAAACATACTCTTAGCCCAACAAAATTACAACATACTCATAACACATAACAAATTGCTCATAATAAATTGATTTATTAAACAAATGTAGGTAGGAAAAGCATTATAATTTGATATTTGTTAATTTTCTATTCTAATACGGTTAATATGCATTGTTGGGCCTTTATAAAGCCACTTTAAGACTTTTTCTTTTCCTTTTTAAATTCGTGGGAACAAATCACTGACAATTTCAATGTGCTTACGTGTAATTTGGGCATTTTGCGTTGGAAGATAGTGACCTTTTTTTTTAATGAAGAATGGTGTGGCTGTGAAAGACGGATAAAAGCAGTATAACTAAAAACTAAATTAGTTGGGAATTGTAATGATTAGTACCACTAACTTGTACCTAATCAGTTCAACTGTCCACATAGATTTCCAAATGGATATATCACTTTAAAAAGTGGTTTAGGTGTAGAAGATTTATTATTTTTTTATAGTCTCAGAAAGTAGGTTGTCCCTTGTGGTGGGTGAAGAGCTCCATTCAATCGGTTGCATGTTCAATCCACATGGAATCACACTATCTCTCTAATATTTTTGGTTGTATCTGACAACAGTGAATAAAATGACAACTTAATACACAAGGAGCTTTTCGTTGAAGGATGAAACACACTTTGTTAGCTTTAGTAACAGAAGGCATTGGAATAAAGTAAAGATAAAATAATTGCAAAGATGACCATAAATGATAAAATAATAATAACTATGAAGTTTACATCCTCATTTAGCTTTATGAGGAATCAAACTCCAGGGGAACAAGAAGAATTGACAGTTGAATTTTGGCGTTATGAGTAGGATCACATGAATGGTGTGGTCAATTTGAGTTTTTATTATAATCAACCTTTTTCCTAATTAAAATATGGTCTTTATGGTCGTTAACTCCATTGATAACTCTCTTACTCTCTCAACGAGAAATTTCTAAATTAGCTTTAAACTAGAAGACTTAAGTCTATTCAATTAGAGAAATAATTCGCTCACCAAACCATTTTAGCTAGAATCCTTTGATTATTAGGGAGACTACTTTTACCATTACAAAAACATATAAATTTTATGGTGATCATTACAAGATAATTTGATCATGTGAGAAGTGATAGCATGCAATGAATGCAAGTAAAAGAACAAGTGCACAAACTTTTGAGAAGATGTTGATATCCAAACCCCATTTCTAGATACAAAAAGCAAAAATTTGTTCAAATTAATTATAAGTGATTATTAGGAATCTTATAAAACTTAAAAGTTCAAATCACAAGTAGATCTCTTAGAAGAAAATCTCTCCTCTTTATAGAAAAAGGCATTGAATGAGAAGTTCATGGGGAAATAACCAAACAATAAGGGTATCTAACTGTGGCTAGAAAATATTGTACTCCCCTCATGTAGGAATCTTAAGTTATGGTATGTTCTATGCTTATAACAGTTTACTTCTTTCTCTTATTATATTCCACAGATTAGCAATCACATGTACATAAAGTAAAGTGCAGATAGAACATTAAACGATCGATAGAAAACAAGCCAAGACAAGAACACGCCAGATGTGGCGGCTAGCCAGGGACAAACCCACAATGTGTGGGGAAACCCTTTGATCAAATCTTCTTTTATCTTCAATAATTCAACAGAGAGAAATAGTACAATAAATCTGATTCATATCAGCAGTAGCAAACCCTAGATCAGCAACATCAACATTAGCAACTTCATTATCAAACTAGAGCGGACGATATCTCACAAACCGACCATCGGATTGATTTCATTCCACCACCAAAAGTTGCGGCTTCCAGAGTAGGTTCAGATGAACCTACAACGCAGTTCAGATGAGGAGATCTTCTAGGCCATGCAAGTAAATATTTACTTCTACAGTTGCAACTTCAGTTTCAGCAGTTTCCGGCTTCAAATTAGGGCAGTCGATATCTTGCAAACCGTTCATTGGATTGACTTCATTCCACCACCAAAAGTTGCGGCTTTCAGAGGAGGTTCAGATGAACCTACAACGTAGTTCCAAAGAGGAGATCTTCTAGGCCATGTAGGTCAATCTTTGGATCTGCAGATGCAGCTTCAAGTTCAATAGCTTCTGGCTTCACATGTGTGACAGAGAGACCCATTTCTGCGCAGTAGAGAAGAGACTCTTTTCTGCCCAGTAGAGAGAGAGATGTGATGAGAAGAGTGAGTGCAAATGAGGAAAAGTCCTCTTATATTTATACACAACGTTGGTGTTTGAATAGATGCTACTGTTGGCTTCTGAGGCTACATGAGTTGTAGGTCGGCTTGATAATAATTCCATAATCAAAATAAATTCATATCTCCATGAATACTTATCAGAATCGGATGATCTTTATATCAATCCTACACCTCTCGATGAGAGGAATCTAATAAAAATATTATTAGTGATGAATAAGATGACCCACATGAAGTTTTGCCATGGTTTCCAATTTTAACACTCCCTCTCAACCAAGGAGAATTTCATCTACAATCTGTCTATCGGTCGTTACTATTCATCCAGCAAATGCACTGCCCTGTATAGCCTGACCCTTGCCCTGCTTTGCTTTATTCTGCCTGTTCTACTTTGTCTTGTTCTGCCCTGTACTGATCGGTACTGTGTTGCTATGTTCTGCTCTACTCTTGCATTGTTCTGTTTTACTCTGCTTTTGTTCGAATTATGAAGAAGAAGAAATGATCGAGGATGTATCATACTGACTCAAAGTCAGTCTCAGAGTATGTACCACTAGTCTTAGACCAGTCTCAACCAACCCGAAGTCAGTGTCATAGTGAGTACAACTCCACTGGTCCTAGACCAGTATCATCCTCCACTGGCTCAAAGTCAGTCTCAGAGTGTGTACCACTAGCCCCAGACCAGTCCCAGCCGACCCAAAGTCAGCTTCATAGTAAGTACCACTCCTACCACTGGTCCTAGACCAGTATCGCAGTCTCAAAGAGTGTACCACTGGTCCCAGACCAATCTCAATCGACCCAAAGTCAGCGTCATAGTATGTACCACTCTCACTAGTCACAAACCAGTACTGCACTGACACGAAGTCAGCCTCAGAGTATGTACCACTGGTCCCAAACTAGTCTCAACCGACCCGAAGTCAGCGCCATAGTATGGTACAAATCCTACCATTGGTCCTAGACCAGTATCATTAATCCCAGATCAATGGAGGCCATCCTAGCGTAGGGAGTACGGTAGATACAACGATGTGTCCATCGGTACTACTATGGTCCCTAACTTCATTTCCCTGCTCATTGATCAAATGAGAGGTACTTCCCATGAGTGCCAGACTGCATGGGTAGGATGCCTCGAAAGGAGAACTAATCAATCCTGTCCTCACACGAGAACAGATCAATCCTGCTACAATCACCATGGAGAACACATCAATCCAGGCCTCACAGGAGAACACATCAATCCTGCTACAATTGCCATGGAG